>PISX010016351.1:0-46457 GCA_004024625.1 Mellivora capensis
CATTGATCCTGGAACTGCATCAAGTTCAGGCATTGATTCTGGAACTGTATCAAGTTCAGACATTGATTCTGGAACTGTATCAAGTTCAGACATTGATTCTGGAACTGTATCAAGTTCAGGCATTGATTCTGGAACTGCATCAAGTTCAGACACTGATTCTGGAACTACATCAAGTTCAGACATTGATCCTGGAACTGCATCAAGTTCAGACATTGATCCTGGAGCTGCATCAAGTTCAGGCATTGATTCTGGAGCTGTATCAAGTTCAGACACTGATTCTGGAACTGCATCAAGTTCAGACATTGACCCTGGAACTGTATCAAGTTCAGACATTGATTCCGAAGCATCATTTTCCCCCATCCTCTCACTGAGGAGTATTTATTATGGATGTGGCTCTTTCCTCAACATGAAACAAAGCTCCCAAACTTATATTTTACATCTAAATGTTCACAAGTCAATACAGAATCTATAGAAGTGTAGTTCTATAGAAACACTAGACTGTACTATATAAACACTATATATTATAAAATAAATATATAGTGACTAAAAAAGAAAAATATATATTGGTATACAATATATAAAACAGTGGGTTTTTCTTCATCATTCTGTAGTTCTGCTATTAAGAAATAAACATATTTTTTTCTAATTTCCTACTGGATATGGTTAGAATAGAAAGTTGTTATATATGACTTATACTTTTTACTTTACTAATTTATCTTGTGAATTCTTCATTATGTTTAATTTTTTTAGATATGTAGCATAAGCATCTGCACACTAAGCATTCTGTAACTTCAAAACAATACATGTGCAATGATTATTTAATTTCTTTGGTCTTTGTGCTTTAGTGACAGCTTCTAAATCAATGTTAAATATGAGTGGGGATGGTGTGTATCTCTGAATCTTCCTTGATTCTAATACAGATAGTTCAACGAGGGGGGGGAGCGCCAGGGTGGCTCAGATGGTTAAGCATCCGCCTTTGGCTCAGGTCATGATTTCTAGGGTCCTGGGATCCAGTCCCGCATGGGGCTCCCTGCTCAGCAGAGAGTCTGCTTCTCCCTCTCCCTCTGCCCCTACCCCCCACTCATGCTCTCTCAAATGAATTCATAAAATCTTTTTTAAAAAGTTCATCGGTTCCTTGTCATAATAATTGCTGGTAACCAGGCCATTTCATAATTACCTCATTTTGCTCCAGTTCTTAGACCCTTTTAGGAGTAGCTGCCGAATTCACCAAATGCCTTTCCATCACCAGCCACCATGAATATAAACAGGTGGTTTTCTCCTTCAATGGGTCAGAACAAAATATCTTCAATCATTGCGCATTGCAGATTAAAACTATCAGCCACCTTGACCATGTTAGAGTCTACTGACTAAAAATCAATTTAGAATTTTTGCATCTAGTTATGTATGATAATCATATACAATTATTCTATATTTTGCCAATTATTCTGTACCTTAGCAAGTTCCAGCACTAAAATTATGCTAACATCATGAAAGTGGGCAGTTTTCCAGCTTTTTTCTGTGGCCTAGATAAGGTTTTCTTTCATAGGAATGATTTGTACCTTAAAGCCCAAATAAACTTCAGCTGTATATTATCACATCTGAGCCTGAGGTATTTTATTTTGTCACCTGGCATCTCCTTAAATTAGCCTTTCAACACCTTCCTTAATGATCTGTAGATTCAGTTTTCTGCCTCTTTGGAAAGCAGGGCTGGATTTTTTGCAGGAAATCAACCACTCCATTCAGAATTCTCAGTAGCAGTGCGGCCAATGTGCTCTTGCAATTCTTTCAATCCCTTTAGTGTCTGTGATCACATTGTTATTTTTATCCATAATCTCATCTTTTGTTTCCTCTTATTTTCCCTAATCCATCTTTCTAGAGATACATATGTACTTATATCCATCACAATAACTACATAATATAACATCATTTATAAGTTTGATTTTACATCGATCATTATAAATATGTATCACTATAAACGTACATACAGTTATGATCTATAGATACATACATCATTGTAAATGTATATATAGTTGTTTAACTATACGCAGTTAATATCAAGGAAGTGTTTAGAAAGATTTATCATTTATGCGACTTTGATCTTTATTCTTTTATTTTGCTTTTTTGGTAAACATTCTTCATCGAGTTGAGGAGGCTTCCCCCTATCCCTACCATACTGAGAGTTTTTACTAGTGAAGAGTACTGGATTTTCTTGAATGGTGTCTCTGTGTCTGCGGGTATGATTATGTGATTCTTCTCTTTTAGCCTGCTGACGGGCTGGATTTCAGAATGTGGAAACAGCACTGGACTCAGTGCTGGGATGAGTCCAACTGGGTCACAGTATACAATTCTCTTCATGCTTTTTTGGATTTGATTTCCTAGTATGTCCTTACGGATTTTTGCATCTATGTTCACGAGAGACATTTGTCTGTAGTTTTCTTTTAATCCCTTTGCCTGGTTGTGATATTAGGGTAATATGGACCTCAGAATGAGTTAGGAAGTATTTCTTCCGCTTCTATCCTCTGAAAGAGATTGTAGGAAGCTGGTATAATTCCTTCATTAAATGTTTGGTAGAATTCACCAATGAACCCATCTGGGCCTGGTGTTTTCTGTTTGGGAAGGTTGTTAATTTACTTATTCAACGTCTCTAATAGTTTTAGGCTGATTCAGATCACCTCTTTCTTCCTGTGTGAGTTTTCGCAGATTGTGTCTTTCAAAGAATTGTTCTATTTCATGTAGGTTCTCACGTCTGAGAGCACAGAATTGGTCATAGTGTTCTTTCATTAGCCTTTCAATGTTCATGGGATCTGTAGTGATGTCCCCTTCTGACGTCATTAGTTTGTATCCCATCTCTTTTTTCCTTAGCCTGGCTAGAAGCTTACTGCTTTTATTGATATTTTTGAAGAACCACATTTTAGTTGTAGTGATTTTCTCTACTGATTTCATTTTCAATTTCACTGATTTCTTCTCCAGTTCTTATTTTTTCCTGCTCACATTGGATTTAATCTGCTCTTCTTTTTCTAGTTTCCTAATGTGAAATTAGAAACTAAGATTGATTTTCAATCTTTCTTCTTTCCTAATATATGCACCCACTGCTATATGTTTTCCTCTAAGTGCTGTCTGCACTGCATCCCACATGTTTGGTAAGTTGTGTTTTCATTTTTATTGAGTTCAAAATATTTTGGAATTTCTTTGACCAACTGTGTTATTTAGCCATGTGCTGTTTAAAGTCCATGTGCTTTGAAATTTTTCAGGAATTTTTATATTATTGATTTCTAGTTTAATTCTATTGTGGTCTGAGAGAGGACATGGTATGGTTTGTACTTTTTAAAAAAATTTGTAATGGTGTGTTTTATGGCCCAGAATGTTGTCTCTCTTGGGGAATGCTCCGTGTGAGCTTAAGAAGAATGTGTGTTCAGCTGTTTTTTGGATAGAGTAGCTCATAGACGTCAATTATATCTAGCTGACTCATGACGCTGATCTCCCTCCCCCCTTCTACTGGAATCAGGAGGGAATTTTCCTCCACTATCTACCGTGAGAACCTAGTCATGCTCCTAGAGGCAAAAGTCACAGAAGGTTAGGATCCCCCAGCGCCCTGGGAATTTTAGCTCTCGGACTTGTTCACACAGAGTTGTTTACACTGAGTCTCCATCAGTTACAGCTCAGGTTTTCCTACAGTGACACAGGTTCTTTGCATCTCTGCTCTGGTTAGACAGGACTGCCTGGGTTTGCTTGTCTGTATCTCCAGTCATGGGGGGCAGCTTTGTCCTGTGTCTTCCCTTTTCTTATGGGTCTAAGAAGAGTTGATTTTTCTCCTTATCCAAGAAACCAGTAGTCTTACTTTCCCTTTTAATCTTCTCTCCCAGAGAGAGCATGCATGTGTGCATAAGCAGGGACTAGGGGAGCAGGGGGAGAGGGAGAGAGAGAGAATCGTAAGCAGGTTCCATGCTCAGAGCAGAGCCTGATGTGGGGCTTGATCTCATGATCTCATGAACCTGAGATCATGACTTGAGCCAAAATCAAGAGTTGGATGCTTAACCAACTGAGTCACCAGGGGCCCCTTATTTTCCTTTTTTAAATTATGTTTTATCTATTTTCTTATATTAAAGAGGTAATTCATTTATATTCAGTCTTTTCCATTTTATTTTATTTTGTTTTTTTCTGACGATTTTAAAAATTTTTAAAATTTTTTTTCAGCGTTCCAAGATTCATTGTTTATGCACCACACCCAGGGCTCCATGCGATCCATGCCCTCCTTAATACCCACCACCAAGGTCCCCCAACCTCCTACCCCCTCCGTTCCAAAACCCTCAGTTTGTTTCTCAGAGTCCACACTCTAGAACAAAGAAAGCTTAGGTGGATGTAAATAAGTCTGTCATAGGCTTTGACAGACAGAATTAACTTCGTTACTTGCTAGACGACTGACAGCTCTGGTGTGATTTTCCCATTGGTCTGGGTATTGTTTCACACATTACTTTTTATAAACCGTTGTTCAGTTCACACAGAATCTATCAACTTACAAACTATTAGGTTTGGGGGCTCATTTTGTATTGTTGATATGTACCTCTGTTTATCCAAGTGTTTTGTAAAGTCTGGATGGTTTAGACACGATAGGGGTTTTCATTTCACAAGGTCACAGTCAGTACGTAGATAACTATACGGACACACACGTGCATCTAGAGATAGAAACACACAGATGTCGGTACAACTGCACATTCCGATACGGCTACGGACAGGGATAGAGCGTATCGAGACCTCCTGTACATGACATAGATGCAGACACATGGACATAAATACGATATAAATAGGGAGATAAACAGACATCCTGCCCATATTCTCGAAGCCCTCATGATTTTCAGCCACCCTGCTCTGGTCTGTTTTCCAGGGTCTCAGCTCCCAGCACCTGTGTGTCCTTGGCTGGGGCCTCTCCGGCCACCAGCGCCTGCTTCAGCTGAGCACACGGCGTGCCGGAAGGGCCAGGGGATTAATGCCTCCCACACGGGCCCCGCCCAAGGGCTGATGGGCACTGATGGCCAACAGCATCAGCCCCTGTCCTCGTGGGAGGGAGAGCTCCAAAGCCTGTGTTCACCACTGCCTCCTAGACCCCCTCAGGGGAATTATGCTGCACTTGCCCACCCTAAACCTGCTGGAAAATCACACCCTTTCTTGGATGCTTCCTTCACCCTACTTCCCCTGATGTTTCTCAAGACCACATCTCACATCAATTGCTCACATTCCAATCTCTTTCTCAACATCAGCTCCTGTAATGGGGACACACACACACACACACACACACCCCATGGTGGGAAATAATTTTTCTTTTTTGCTATACTCACGTCCAGGGTCAGCTAATTCCAATACTTAATATGACCAGGAAAGAAGGATTTGGCATGTTCTGGTAACATTCTTTGGTGGGCAATACACCTATTACAGAATTTAAGATCTCTATTCTAACTCAGATTGCAAACTATTGTCTTTACTGAAGTGATGGGACATGGAGCTTGGCATGCTATGAGCAAAAAGGCTTGGCCCTTGGGTATGCTTAGTCCTGGTCAATGTGCAGTTGCTGGTTTGCGAAAAAGCCTGATTAAACAAAGCCTGTCAATATGATATGTGCTACTGAATTACAGTCTTGCAGCCACTTCTAAGTAGACGAAGCTCCAGTGGGCGGACAGCCATCAATGGTCCATAACTCCAGCCCACACCAACAGATGGCAAATTGAGGGGTTCCCGAACTATCCTTCCTACAATTGTCAAGTGAAGGTTTAGGTCCTGCTGTGATAAGCCAGAGACAGTTTACGAGAGGATGGGGACGTTATCCCGCCATCTCCTCTGCATCTCCTCACACAGACCCTACGTCCACTGATGCATGACGTGTTCTCGGAGATCAGATGCTTACAAAGGAAGGACATACAAACGGAGACGAAACCCACATTATACTCTCCGGTCTTCCTCCAGTGGTCTTTGAAAGGATGACAGGAGCATTTCTACATGAAATCATCAAAGCCCTTTCAGGCTAATTTGGTCATCCAGTGTGGGTATACACGGTTCCCAGAAAGTTCTTAATCGAGAATGGCTTCAGAGGTCATGAGTTCACCCGTACATCCAACTCAGCGCTATGACAGAGTTACTCACCGGATTTACTTGATTCCATGAGAATTAGTCAAAGTTACCGATTCGCCTTACTCTTTAGGATCATGCGGGTATTTAAAACATTTAAAGTATTTTGCTTATCCAACGGAATAGTTTCCAAATCAACTTGTCATGAGGAGACAAAATCAACGATCTGTCTTTAAACGCTGAGTCGGCCTGATAATGTTACATGCTTTATTTATAGAACCATGAGCTTTTAAGTTTGCTGTTGTTGATGGCCCGGTTCTGGATGATTTACTTCTTTCTTCTCTCTCTCTCTCTCTTTTTTTTTTTTTCCGCTTAGCGTTATTGTGGTACTAGCTCTGTAACCAATGACATAACCAGGACTTGGCTGTGTAAGAAACACTTGCCTTAAAGAAAGAGCTCAAACAAAACCATTACTTGGTCCAAACAGTGGACCTAGTGTTGGCACACATCCAAGTCCCCACATGAGGAACACTTCTTCAGCCACAGCCCTGACTGAGCCGGCGGGGAGAGAGAGAACTCAGGCAGTTCCTTATGCACAAACTCCCGACCCATCGTTTGGAAATCTTGGCAAAGGAGAAAGCCATTGTGTTGGAGACAAGAGAAAATGGAACAGAGCGACCAGAAACAAAAGTAGCGAAATCTAGTAACTTGGAGAGCCAGGAGAGCAACAAGGACATGGCTGGTCAGAATGGCATTTAACTCTTTATTTTCTCCACCGTTCTGGCTGTATTTGGGTGTGGTCCTTCCAGGGGATCTCCAGGGCCCATCCCAGCTGAATACCTCGACAGCACGGTGGCCTCCTGATGGACATTCTGCAGGCTCTTTACTCTCGCATCTATTTTCGTTGTCTGAAGTAAATGGAGGGTCTTTCTGTGCTTAAAGCTGGGAAAACCTAGTTCACACGCTTGTCAAGAGGAGGTAGCCTTGTCGAGTTGCTGGTGCTCTCCCTATATTAATGTTAATGCCAGAACACTTCTTCCTCACACACACCATTAAAGACTCTGAACCAGAGAGAAGACCCTGAGAGGGGATGCAGGGAGGTGGGTGGGGGACGGGCTAGATGGGTGATGGGTATTAAGGAAGGCACAGGGGATGAGCAGTGCGTGCTGTACAAAAAGGAACCACTGAATTCTACTCCCCAAACCAATCTGCACTGTACGCTAACTGACTAGAATTTAAATTAAACATTGAAAACAAAGAAAAGAAAAAGAAAAGAACTTCCTTGCAAGCTCAAACCTCCTCCAGTTGCTCTGGGAATCTAGGCGTCTGGAATGGCCACCATCAGTGATGTAAGCATGAGTCCGGTTGGCTGGGTTACAGTGTCAGAGCATCTGGTCAGTGCCAGGCCCTGTATTGCGTGCGGGGGCACAAAGACACTTCCCCCAGTGTCTGGTTGGACATACAGACATACAGGATAGTTCCAAAGAAGAGTGTTGGATGCTCGGGCATACACACTCCATATTAAGGAGCTGAGGAGAAGGATGAAGGAACCACCTCTTGGGACTCACAAGTCTTAAATAACTGGTTTGCACCTAGTCTTTATGAATTAAAGACAGAAAAAAGTGCTCAGGTTTCCTTCTGTCATTCAGCCTCGTGCATTTACACTGGCTTCCTTAGGGTGAGTATCCGGAAGTATAAAACACACAGAAGGAGCTCAAAGTGCTGTTCTTATGACGAACCCTTGTATCCACTGCAGAGAGAAAAAACAAAGAAGGGAAAAGTAGGAAGAGGTTTGTTGAGAGGCACAGACAGGAGGTGAAACAGGTGCCTTGCTGGAGCGTAGCTTTCCCGGCTCCGTGTGGTACCTGTGTCTGAACGGTCGTGCGTCTCTCACACAGTAGGGAGGCATCATCAAAGACATCTCCAGACCCACTGAAGTTAGACAGAGGCTAGCTTCTCATTATCTGAGTTTCAGGATAATCCATGCCCCCAAACTATTCTTTCCCAACAGCAAGGAAATAAAAGTTAAAAAGATTCAAACTGAACTTGACAAGGGTGCCCTTTAAAAGGCAGAATCACAACATTCATATTAACACCATATCAAGCATGGAGCTAAAACAGTAAGGTTTTCCATTTAAAATGAAATTTAATAACGTATAGAAAAGTAATATATACGTGAGTGGTTCAGAAGCATAAACGGTAAAAGATAATGAGGCTCTTGTCTTTGTAACATGACTCAAAGTCAGAATATTTTAAAACGGATCTTATAAGCCTGAGTCTGTCATCATTAGTGTGTGGTTTCTAGGCTGATCTTACGGAAACCTTCAGGGGGACATATTTTAAAACTTTCTAGTCTAATATTCTTTGTCACTCATGAAAAGTGACTTTTCACATAGTTGAGCATAAAGTCTGAATTGTGCCGTGTTAAAATATAAAACTAGGTGGTTTATTTTTTCATATTGCATTCTACACACACACACACACACACACACACACGTTTCTCTCAAATTTATTTAAAGCTCTCAGAGGGGTAGGTCAGGACGTAATGCCAGCCCTTTCACACGGCTGACCTCTCAACAGTGGCGGGCCAGCAGACAAAGTGCCTACTTAATTTGCATAATGCCCAGGTTTATAGTCAATGTCCAAAAAAAAAGACCTTGCAAGGAGCATGCTGGTGTATTATTTGAAGGTATTTATGTAACTGTGCCTGAGAGGCAACCTTCCCTGTTGCCAACTGGGTGTCAGATGGAATTATAGTGTGAAAAATTTCACTCCCGTCTTTCCTATATGGTCCATTGTAATTGTCCTGTTCCAGGCCCTCCCTTCTCACATTCACTGTTGCGAGCAGCCTTCTGAGATGACCACCGGAGACCCCTGCGTCCTCGCCTTCATGCCTGTCGCACCCCTCCTGCTGAGCGTGGGTGAGAAGGGACTCCTTGCTACGAAGGAATAGCCCCTACGGGTGTTAACACTTTGGACATGGTTACTCTAAGAGACTAACTTCTATTTTCATGGACCCTCTCTGTCTGGTTGTTCTCACTTGTTTCAGTGATGTAATTTGTGAGCAGCCCTACGGAGACACCCATACCACCAGGGACTAAGGACGGCTTCCGGCCAACCACTAAAAAAGCACTGAGATCTTCATTCCAAGGGCACATGAGAAGCTGAGTCCCGCCATTCTGCCAACAGCCCCAAGAAAGATCAGCTCAGCCTGATGCGCAAGTCCACTGCGGCCTCATGAGACCGCGCCAGCCAGAGAAGCCATGCCAGGATTCCCGACCCACAGAAACGGCGAGGCAGGCACCGCTGCTGTCTGCCAGTACAGCTGGGGACAATTTGTTACCCAGCACTGGTAACTGATGCGTTCTCTGAAAGAGAAACTTTATAATAACTCCTTCACCAGATCCATCAGGGGCAAGTAAATACACAGCGTGGTGTCCTACCCTTCCATACGCTGCAAACTAACTAGATATTCCCTAAACACTGGTCGAAACGGCCTTAATTACGGAGGGAACACAGGTGAGTTCCTGAGAAGACGAAGATGAACATACGTGGTCCGCGGCAGCGCTGGGGACGTCTCCTCCACTGATTCTCGGCAGAATCGGTTTTGAGCCGGAAATTAACGACACATTTGTGGTACGATCTTGAGCTGGTGACATGGTCTTTCTGAGTCTGTGTCTCATTAACCAAATGGAAATGATAAAACCTATTATATAGTGTTTTCGTGAGGCTAAAATCACGTGTGTGAGGGATTTGACGTTTGAAGGGACTTAATTCAACAGAAATATTTTTTTATGTCCCCAATCACCAAAGAGCTCTTAATTGAATAAGGACGGCAGAACTGATTACAGAAAAATGTGGTATGTGTTTTAATAGAGGGAGAGTCAATATATAACGAGAATATAAGGTAAATGTTTAACATCTAAATATTAAAAACATCCTGGGGCGCCTGCATGGCTCAGCCAGTTAAGCATCTGACTCTTGATTTCAGCTCAGGTCATGATCTCGGGGTCACGAGACCGCGCCCTGCTTCAGCTCTGTGCTGGGCATGGCGTCTGCTCGTGATTCTCTCTCTCCTCCTCCTCCTCCTCTTAAGAATAATTAAAAAAAAATTAAAAAAAAAACCAAAACAGTAACAACATCCTTAGTTGGTTGTCTCTGAAGATAGGAAATAAAAAATGGATAAAACTATGATTTTTTTCTAGCAAGACTTCATGAGCCAACTCTGAGGGCGAGGCCAGCCTTATCAATCACGTGTGGGTTTTCCGAGTCAGAAGGAGGAGGATATCTAACATCAAGGTTAGATCTGTAAGTCAACGACAAGACCTGTGAAGAATTCGCTTGAAATACAGCCACATAAATATCCACACACGCAGACCTGTCCTAATGAATGACGGTCCTTAGTTCCCTGCACAGCGCCCCGTCTCTGATAATACATGTCAGGTCCGCCTAGTGTAAAAGCCTTCCTTAACCGTGTCTTCAGAATGGCCTTCAGGAAATGGGGATTTGGATAAGGCACGAAAACCCCATAAAACGTCTCTTTGCGAAGTGCTTCTTCTCAACGCTCAGGTAGCAGGCACTGAGCCGTATGTCCTCAGCTGCCCTGGGCTGCTGGAGCTCCACAGCCTCTGGCTCCTCCCGAAAGGAGCTACACCTAAACCCAGGACATGCACACAGTGGCAAAATGGACCTTTGTCTCTGCTCTTGGTCTGGCCGCTGCCCTGCGCTACGTGAACACGGAGCTTCTCCCGAACACCGACGGGAACCACTCCAGCTCGTGAGCAGCACGTTTAGAACCCGCGGGCACCTGCGTGAGCGGGGCTGAGCCTCCGCTTCTTCCCGGACTCTCCGGATGGCAAAGGGAGGCAGCAGCCACTCGCTCTGGTGTGAAGCAGAACCGTAAGGTCACTCGGACGCCGAGCTGGTCTTGCCATCCCTCGGGATCCGAACGGACCGACGTGCCCTCAGAGGAATGCTGTCCCTTTGTGCGCCGCTGCTCCGGTGTCTGTTACCGTCCGGTCACCTCTGCTGCAATGGCGCGAAGTCACGAGGAAGAGTCCTGACTGCCCAGTCCTCCTCCCCGCCCAGGGAGGGCCACCGAGACCAGGCAAGTGTTCATCGTTTCGGGCAGAATTCCCATCACGGCAGAAGGCACGCAGCCTGGGCGAACGATCTCTAGAGACTTTCCTATATTCTATAAAGTGTATTGGAATTCTTACGATTTTCCTAAAATCATCATGAATATTTTTAATTAAAAACCCGTGGCCAACTGTGAAAAGATCCATTTCCCGTCTTTAGGAAGACAGTGTTCCTGGGACGAGGACGAAGACATTCTCCTGAGTAAAATGCTTTATGGGATCGGAATGACTTGCAAGGTGCTGAAATGAGCAACTGGATTGATCTACGGAAACCAGGGCTGTTCTGCTTTCCCTCCTCAGCAACGTCCACCTTGATTTTCTACCTTGTTGCCGGCTTTCTTTTTCAACTGTCACCATTTCGGATCGCGAGGCTGCTATGCTCCAGCTTCCTGTATTCTCTGAAACATTTTCAAAGGCCTCCGAGCACCTGTCACAGCTCGAGCAAGAATTTCCTGAATCAGAGAATACATCCCTGAAAGATGGTTCCCGTGAGCTTAAGTGTTTACCATGCTACCGTTTGCTAGGTTGCCCCCAAAACTGCCCTCATTCACAGGATAGGCCGGAGAAGCACGTGGAAGGAAAAATAAGGAGATGTCTCAGGACAGCACACTTTCATGAAAAATGTTAGCACAGCAGAGCTGTTCCACGTCTCCTGCTAGGTGAGCATAAGCTAAAGATTAAACATGTAAGCACAGCTTTCCCCTTGAAAATCCTAACATATTTTCCTATGTTTGAACACACTCAAAATAATTCTCATACGAACGGAAGCAAATTCAATTCTCACCCATTCTGCAGTGGCGCCTGGTCATTCTGTTGAAGCTGAAGAGAAGGC
This sequence comes from Mellivora capensis, assembly GCA_004024625.1. NCBI lineage: Eukaryota > Metazoa > Chordata > Mammalia > Carnivora > Mustelidae > Mellivora > Mellivora capensis. The sequence continues at coordinate 12,028 of PISX010016351.1, forward strand.
TGACATTTATTTCCTTAGCCTCCCCTCATTAGCCTCCCTTCATTCCCATTTTGCTTGGCCGGGAGGTTTTCCAAGCCTCCTAGCCATAGATACATTATATACTAAGCCATGATCCCAAAACCATGTTACTGGGAAATATAAAGCTCTGACATTTTCATCGACTACCAATTTGTTCTACGCTAACAACGAGATAAAATTTAACGACTTTTAGAAATTGGCAAATTAGAAGAGTCATTTCATCTCATGTAGAATGTCCAGTATGCTCCCAAGGTTAGACCACACCTAAGTATCATATGCAAGCACAGTGACTGTTGATGACATAGGATGGGAAAGAAATGCGATGGTCTTCCCGGGGATCCGGCAGACTGCAATGACCGACGGCATCCCTCCTTCGAAGGGCCCGAGCGTGATCTCATTTCTTTTCTCAACCACAGTGGTCCACGCAGTCGTGATAATTAATGGGAACTGGTACCTTTGGTTACACAGACTGGGGTGAGTGGCGCAAATCCACAGGGAAGCTGCATCTTCGAAAACAGAGGTGGGAAAGGGGACTGTTTAGCGGAGAACGGCAGATCTAAGAGAGCAGGGCCACTCCCTTCAGAGACGTCAGGGCTGCTGTACGAAGACGAGGGAGATGCACTATTACAGTTTTTCAACTCAAAACAAAGCACAGTGTCAACGATTTCAGGAAGGGTCTCTGCTCATAATACAGGGCAAACGCCAACTAGAGAAATTAGTGAAGGAAGGGCTGTTAAGAGAGAACAGGTGCTCTTGAGAAGGTCCAAAGAAGACAGTGGAGTAGGAAGACCCTTGGCCCAACCTGTCCTTCAGATACACCGAGAAAACATCCACATGGATGTCAATAACCCAGAAAATGACCTGGAGACCGGCAGAAGAGACTCTCCACAGTTAAATGTAGAGAAGCCACATCGAAGACAGTAGGAAGGGTGGAGACGGGTTCTGGCTCCAAGCACGCCTGCAGGACGGTCCTGGAAAGGAGGACACTGCAAGCATGGAGGAGGGAGAGGAACAGACCTCACCCTGGGCATCCCAGGCAAAAAACTGGGGAAAAAGTTTCTATATCATTTGGCATCGAAAACCGGAGGGGCTTACTTTTGCCAGTTCTTACCATCAGTGGGATGTAATGCATGGGACTTGAAAAACCAGTGGGCGCAGGGCACCTGGGGCACTCAGTCGGTTGAGCACCTGCCTGTGACTCAGCTCATGATCCCAAGGGCCTGGGATTGAGCCCCACTGGGGTCTCTGCTCACCAGGGAGCCTGCTTCTCCCTCTCCTGCCCCTGCTCTGTTCATGCTCTCTCTCTCACTCTCTCTCATATAGAAATCTTAAAAAAAAAAAAAAATCAGTGGGCTCAGCTCTGGGAGAGCTGGAGAGCAAGAGGACACTGAGAGTCCCTGCCCTTAAAGAGAGAGTATAACACACAGCCCCCCGAGATCCAGCACAGGGGCAGAAAGTGCCTGGCGCATACAGGGGCAGGAGGGGGCAGAAAAGGCGTGGGGTACCCAGAAAGGAGGTTCATTTACTCATCTCAGAACTGGAAGGACAGGGATCTTTGGGAGAGATCTCCCAGAAATAAGTGCTGGTAAAAACCACTTCCTGCTAGATACATGAGCAGCTGCTGGAACCCATGCGGTGGGAACACTCTCCCCCTGGCTCGGTAATGGCTAGTCCCAAACCACCAGGCCCTGTGGGGCACTGACCCCTCAAACACACCCTTGGGAGGAGTCCACCCGAAGTGATGCTGCAAGGAAGGCCTTGTGCATGCAGCCCTGAAATGGGCCAGCCCCGCCTCAAAGTGCCTCTTGCCCTGGGGAGAGGGAACGATGACCACACACAGCAGTCTGACTGCGGCTGTGGCCGTGGGCTAAAGGCAGAAACCTGGTGTGACTGCCGTCTCTGCCTGCAAATGAAAGGCCCTCAGGGGACAAGCAGGGAGCGTGCTCTAGACTTGAGTGCTGAGGCAGCTCTGGCCAATGTCTGCTCTACCTCCAGGAGCTAGAAAAAGAACAGACAAAATCCCAACTCAAGCCCAAGGCAGCCCCGGGCTGTCCCACTAACAACACGGTGACCAAACCCTGTGCACACGCCAAGGGAGCCACTGCAGAGGACTGGACAGAAGCACATGACGCTCAACCCAGTGGTTGATCCCAGAAGAAGAAGAGAGAAAAGGGGGAAAATGTATTTAAGAAAAAGAAGTGTGTTAGTATGTAAATGGGAGAAGAGAAAATGTATTTAAAGAAATGACAACTGAGAACTTCCTGCATCTGGGGAAGAAAAAGAAATCAGATTCAAGAGGCACAGAGAGTCCCCAACAAAATCAATAAAATCGACACCAAGATCCACAGTGACTAAAATCGCAAGAAGAAGTGATAAAGAGAGAATGCTAGAAGCGCCAAGAAAAAGAAAACAGTCACATACGAGAGAAACCCCATAAGGCTAGACGCTGTTTTTTTTCAGCAAAACGTTGCAGGCCAGAAGGAATTGGCATGATATAACCAAAATGCTAAAAGAAAACCCCTAGCCAAGAATACTGTGTCTGGCAAGGCTATTATTCAAAATAGAAGGAGAGATAAAGACTTTCCCAGACAAACAAAAACTAAAGGAATTCATCACCACTAAACCAGCTTTATGAGAAATATTAAAGGGGACTTTCTGAATGGAAAAAGAAGACCATAAGCACGAGTAAGAAAAGTAGGAAGCACAAAGGTAATAAAATTAAGTATATATAAAAATCAGCCAAAGGATTCACAAAATAAAAATGTATAAGTATGATTCCATATACCTAAAATGTGGGGGGAGAGGAGTAAAAATTTAGTGCTTTTAGAATGCTTTTAAACTTAAGCGACTATCAGTTTAACACAGACTGCTATGTGCATTAGATATTCTACACAAACCTATTCGTAACCACAAATCAGAAACCAGTCATAGACATGCAAGAGAGAGAGAGAGGGAGAGAGAGAGATGAGCCCAAGTTTATCCTAAAGAAAGCCATCAAACCACGAGAGAAAACAGCCAGAGAAGAAATGATCAGAGAAGAACTGGAAAAACAACCATAAAATAAGGAATAAAAGGCAGTAAGCACACACCTTCCAAAAATTACTTTGAATGTAAATGGACTAAATGCTCCGATCAAATGACACATGGTGACAGAATGGATAAAAAAAATCAAGACCCATCTGTATGCTGCCTACGAGAGACTCATTTCAGACCTAAAGACGCCTGCAGATTCCAAGTGGGGGGATGAGAAAGCATTTGTCCTACAAATGGAAGTGAAATGAAAGCTGGGCAGCACTACTTGTAATGGACAAAATGGATCTAAAGCAAAGACTGTAACAAGAGACAGAGAAGGACACTACAAAAGCATTAATGGGAACAATACAACAAGATCTAACAACTGTAAATACTTATGCACCCGTGTGGGGGCGTCCAACTACATAAAAGGAGTTAATAACAAACAAAAAGGCAGTCATCGATTGTAACACAATAGCAGTAGGGGACTTTAACACCTCACTCCATCAACGGATCGGTCATCCAAGCAGACCATCAACAAGGAACAGTGGCTCTAAATGACACTGGGCCACACGGATGGAACAAGTGTATGCAGGACACTCCATCCTAAGACAGCGGAAGACAAGATTCCTATCAGCTGCACATGGAGCATTCTCCAAATAAATCACATATTACAAAACAAGCCTCAACAGATTCTACAGATTAAAGATGACTCAAGTCATACCATGCATCTTTTCTGACCATAACACTACATAACTACAAATCAACCACAAGGAAAAATCTGGATAGAACTGCAATACGTGGAGGTTAAATAACAGGCTACTAAACAATGAAGGGGCTGACCACGAAATCCAAGAGACAAATGAAAATGAAACACAATGACCTAAAACCTTTGGGATGCAGCCAAAGCTGTTCTCAGAGGGAAATTTATAACAGTATAGGCCTATCTTAAGAAGAAAGAAAAATATGAGATAAATAACGTAGCCTTATACCTCCAAGAGCTTGAAAAAGAATGAACAAAATCCCCAACCATTTGAAGGAAGGAAATATTGAAGATTAGCGCAGGAATAAATAAGACAGGAAGTAAAAGAGTACTAGAACCAGTCGACGAAACTGGGAGCCAGTTTGACTGATCGTTTCAGAATTCAACGGAAGTGTTAAGTCTTCAGTCAGATACACCAAAGAGAGAGAAAGGAAGAGACGGAGAGGGATGGAGAAAGAAAGAACTGAAATGAGATCAGAAGGAGAAGAAATGACAACCAACACCACAGAAATACAAAGGATTATCAGAGAATATTATGAACAAGTATATGCCAACAAATTGGTCAGCCTAGAAGAAGTGGATAAATTCCTAGAAACATAACTTCCCAAAGCTGAGACAAAGAAACAAAAAATCTAAACAGATCAATGACCAGCAATGAATTGAACCAGTCATTAAAAAACTCAACAAAAGTCCAGGACCAGACAGCTTCCCAGGTGAATTCTACCAAACATTTAAAGAAGAGTTAATATCTATTCTTCTCAAGCTATTCCAAAAAATAGAAGAGGGAAGAAAGCTTCCAAATTCAATCTATGAGGCCAGCCTTGTCCTGATACCAAAATCAGAAAAAAAAAAACACTACAAAAAAGAACTACAGATCAATATCTCTGATGAACATAGATGCAAAAATCCTAAAAAAAAAAAAAAAAGTCAGCCAACAAATCCAACAATACATTTTTTTTTAATTGTTCACCATGATCAAGTGGGATTTATTTCTGGGTTGCAAGGGTGGTTCAATATTCACAAATGAATCAGAAATCACATGGACAAGAAAAAGGATAGAAACCATAACGATTATTTCAAGAGATGCAGAAAAAGCACTGACAAAGTAGCGCGTGCATTCATGATAAAAAGCCTCAACAAAGCAGGTGTAGAGGGAACATTCTCCACATGATAAAGGTCAGCTCTGAAAAACCCACACTGAACATTACAATCAATGATGAAAAAGTAGGCGTTTTCCCCCTAAGATCAGGAACAAGAAAAAGATATCCACTCTCACCACTTTTACAGATGGACAGACAGAGAGGGAGAAAGAACAAAGAAAAAGAGACAGAGAGAGGAAGGAAGGAAAACAGAGCAAAGAAATGTGGCTAACAGCCTGTCCTGAAATGGGTCACAGCTTTTAGTCAATTTTATACTAAGACATTTTTCGTATGCTTGAAAATTCATCAAAATAAAAAGTGACAAAAAGATCAATAGGGATGAAAATCAGAATTAAAAATAAATCCAAGGGGCACCTGGGTGGCTCAGTGGGTTGAGACCTCTGCCTTCAGCTCAGGTCATGATCCCAGGGTCCTGGGATCGAGCCCCGCATCAGGCTCTCTGCTCGGCGGGGAGTCTGCTTCCCCCTCTCTCTCTGCCTGCCTCTCTGCCTACTTGTGATCTCTCTCTCTGTCAAATAAAGAAATAAAATATTAAAAAAAAATCCAATCGTATGCCAAATGCCCTCAATAATAACATTTTCAAAAAATCTAAATAATTATACATCTGTGCGTAACTTGCATGCCAGCGCATTCCGACTCAATTCTGGGATGAACTGAGTTTCGTGGTGGGTCTTGCTTTCTGACGGGTTCGCCTTGTCCTAGGCTATGGGAGGCACACGAGCCAGGTTCCAGGAAAGCAGAAACGAAAGAACAAGCGCTTACAGTAAACTTGAACGAGAACACCTGTTTATAGTCTCTTTAAGCAGAATGCCTCGTAACACGGAGTGCAGTGAAACTTGACATGTTGGACCAGAAACACGCCTACTAATATGCAGATACCTCATGCTGTTGGAAAACACACTACTTGAGCCCGCATAACGCCTGGGATGCTTCTTAACACCGAATGCAAAATTTGTGCAAAGCCTCGGGCCGACTGTGAAAGCTGGAAAAGATCGTGCTTTTTTAGATTCGAATTTAATCACACATTTTACAATGTGTTTATGTATGGATGGTGAACTACAATACAATGCCGTTGTAAGCTTCATGCCATGGCCTTCCAGTTTTATGTAAAATGTTCTCAGAAGTAACATTATTAAATGAAATGTGAAAAAAAGGATTTGTCCACACAGCTTCCTGTGACAGGATCCAAGTTGAGTCATAAGAATACAATTTGCTCAAACTGTTCATGGGTTCAAGGCCATCCGTGATTTTTCAGAAACCATAGCAACCTGATGTATATATTTGAGGAATTTAGGCTAGAAATATTTGGTGCCCGTTATCTATGTGGAAAATGGATCTTTTAGTTCCCTGGTGCACGGGAGGAGCTGAGGGAGAGAATTAGTTGAATATTACAAATAGTGACTAAGTTCATTACTTGTGTTTCGGAAGGGGTCTTAAGGACATAATAAGTACGTGTCCATTCACAGATGAATGGATAAACAAGGCACGTGGTTGTTACACACAAAGGAATATTACTCGGGCAGAAGAAAGGATGCACTCTTGCCATCTGCAATGACGTGGATGGGTCGAGAGGGTATCGTGCTCCGTGAAGTCAGTCAGTCCCAGAAATGCAAATACGACATGATTTCACTCACATGTGGAATTTAACAAGCAAAAGAAATGAAACAAACAGAAAAGGAGACAAACGAAAAAACAGAGTCTTCACGAGAAAACACACCGATGTCTACCAGAGGGGAGGTGGGGGCGCGGTGGGGGGAACCGGTGATGGGAATGAAGGCGTGAGCTTGTGACGAGCCCCGAGGGATGCACAGAACGGGGGAGTCCCTGCACTGAACACCCAAATCTCCGCTAACATTGCACGTGAATTATGCTTCTAAAGATACGGTCAGTAGTTCTACCCATTCCTTGAGAAGAACAGATGTGAACGTGTTCAGCGACAAACCGCTCTGGTGTCTGAAGCTTTGTCCAGGACGGTTTCTCCTTGTCCCCTGGACAGAAGCAGAGGGCCTGGCGCCACGAAGCCCGGACCCTTCGATGGGAACCCAGCAGGAAGCGTGTGGCCAAGGGGGTTTCAGCTGAAGCGCTAGGCCATGTCCTAGCGGGAACATGACTTCTAGGGGAAGTCACATCTGGAGGAGCTCTGCTCCACGGCCGCTCTCACGGAAACGGCACCCCCGGGGACGCCGCAGGGCGAGCTATTTCACACGTGCTACAAGCTCCGTTTCAGTGACGATGAAGGAGGAAATGGTGCTTCCTCCCACCGGCAAGTTACTGGGGGTCTCCTGAGCGCACCTGGCATTCCAAGCCTGTTCCTAGAAAACACTCAGCCCACTGTGGAGCGTGTATATGCAGGTGACACGGCGGCGGCTGTGCCTGCGGGAAGGTCACCTCCGTCACGCCCCGCTCCATCCTGCCCTGGAAACGGACGGCCGCCCACGCGTCACTCTTGCGGAAGGGATGACCCCACGCAGTCCCTTTATCTTCGCAGCCTGTCCGACTCCCTGATCACCGCCTCAAACCCACGCTCCCTTCCGTAAACGAGGGCCAGATTTAAAAGTAGCAGGTCATGACAGAATTCCTTGCTTTAGTTAGGAAACTCACTTGTTCATGGAGGCCTTACCACGTTCGTGCTGTGTGCTCTTCAGCTAAATTCATTATCCCCGAAATCTAAGCCACTGAGGAGGAACATGAGAACAAACTTCAGAGACGCTAAATTCCCACTAGATCGGGTTTTTGTGGGTTTTTTTTTTTTTTAAGATTTTATTTATTTGAGAGACAGAGAGCAAGAGAGAGAGCTTGAGCAGGGGAAGGCGCAGATGCAGAGGGAGACCCAGACTCCCTGCTGAGCAGGGAGCCCGATGCGGGGCTCGATCCCAGGACCCTGGGATCATGACCTGAGCCGAAGACAGATGCCTCACCGACAGAAGCACCCAGGTGCCCTGAGTCTGCACTTAACAGTACTCTCGTTTCCCACAGAGACCTGTGGTGACACCCCTGCCTATTCTGTGTTATGCTCCTTGGAAACTTGAGATACAGCCCATGATGTTATTTGCATCTTGGCTCTTTCCAGATGAAGATAAAGTCTGTCATGTCTTGCATGCATAATGCAAGTATGCAAACCCGCATACTGAATTCTTCACTTAACTGGATACCGTTGAGTGAAACAGAAGATCTGAGGTTGTTTTATTCCTGAGGCAATTATCCAGGAGGACAGACACATCACTACATAATCCCGAAAATGTGGTTCCCGAGGGGACACTGCTCAACGGGGACCAGTATGTGATTTTCCGTCCTCCCCCCACATGCAAAGGCAAAGCGCTTTGAACGCTGCAAGCCCGGCAGCCCTCGGTGCCTGCAAACAAGATGGCTGGCTTGGCGTCACTTTACACAAGTCACCGGAGGAGGAAGGGTTGTCTCGCCGTCTTGGGATCCGGGAGCCATAAATCTCGAGCGAGCGGCAACGGCTTGTGTGGACATTTCATGAGCGGTGGGCATTCTCGGGGTCTGTTGGCTCCATCAGACATCTGTGCGATAGCTCACGAGGGCCTCCGGGCCGTGTTACAAGTCACATGATACCACTTTCCCCCAGGAAAACCCAGGGAAGAGACCGTGCCTCCTGTCCCCACCGCTGCCTGTTACACTTTTCGCCAACGCGTCAATGGGAATTCAGGTATGCGTAGCATTTTCTTTTTCATTGGAGCCAAATATCTGTTTTCTATCAGTTGTAACTTTAGCAAAAAAAAAAAAAGAGAGAGAGAAAGACAGAAGAAAAAAGAAAATTGGGAAAAAAGGTCAATGTTTACACTATCACTATAAATTATATCAGTTTACCTAGCTTGGGATTATAAGAATGTCTGGAAAACCCTTCAGGTTTTTAAAAATTGAAACGTTCCTTCGGCAGGAATTCAAAAAGGAAAAAAAAAGATGCATTAGATTTGGGTGATTCTCTGCAGATATGCAGATAAGAAAATCATAATGAAAGAAGACGGAAATCAAAACCCAAACCAACAAAAGAAAACTTTGATTGGTTGTAGTCACACTTCCAAAGTGTTTCAAGAGACTCATTCAGGACTTCTAGAAAACTTGTGTGACAAGTTCGTCTCAGACAATTCCCTTCTCTTTCTGACTCACATAAACGTACAGAAATCCAAGTACTTCCAATAAGGACACCTTCCTGCTTCAACCCTGACAGCGTGCGGCATGTGGACAAGAAAATTATGTGTCTTGGCTGCTAGATTATTTTCTGGAAAATCACTGTCCAAAAGCACCGCGCTCACATTTGTACTCTTATTTCCAACCATGCAAATGCACCTTTTCAAAAACTTTTGGAGGTAGTATCTGGTGTATTTTCTTCTTCTCGGGCGTGTTTTGCCTTCTGCAGATCCTCACCCCTGAAATGAGCCGTAGGGCTGAAGCTTACTGAGCACACAAGAGGACAGGAAGGTCGGAGTCACATTTGTGGCTCCGAGCGGCAAACCTGAGCTTTCAGTTCACAGCAGAAATACGGGTCCTGAGAGCAAAGCACTTCTTCCAAGAAAGTGGAGCTCTTGAGACAGTCCTTTTTTCTTAAACTCCAAATATGTCCTTTACATATTGACAGTCAGATCCTTGGAGAAGTGCAAACCATACCAGGGATGGCTTTCACCGCCTGGAGTGAGAACAGCGTCTCCCTGTGAGAGCAGCATCTCCCCAAGCACAGGAAAAGCAGAGTCCCGAGAGAAAGGGGCCCATGCTGAGAAGCCACAATGCCAGGCTGCTGGTCGGGGCGCATGGCTGCCTCGTATCAAGAAGCAGAAGAAACGTCAAGACAGGTTTATGTGTCCTTCCCCCACCTGAGCCTCTTGCAAGAGGCAATCCGTTCCTCCAAAGGGAAGAAAATTTACATGTGGTAGAATAACAAAGAGGGACAGAGACATTCGTCTGAGTCTCTGCCCCTCCACCCCCCACATATCCAGGGGAACTTTGGAACCCAAGATGCGTGAGGGCCCAAGAGGCCCTGAAATATTCAGCTGAAAAGAGCAGGTGACCTCCTGGAAATAAAGACCCTTCTGAGACAAAGGGGTTCAAAAGACAGAGGAAGGTACTGGCCCATTCACCTTCAGGGAGAGCCAGCCTTGGGGTCGGTGGGACACAGGGTGGGGAGCTAAGCTGTAGCCACGTACAGAGACAAAAAGAACCTGTATGTCCCTCAATGTCTACGTCCACTTTTACCTTGCTATAAGGGACATAAAGAAGAAATGAACGGACCTCTCAGAAATTAGCTTCCTTGCAGCAAAAACAGGGATCAAATAATACCCCACTTTGAAGGTGGCTGGTAGGATCGGATGTCGTTACGCAGCACACACACACAGCACGCGTTCAAGAAGGGGTGGGTAATGTCACGATCGGTACCGTTATAAGTGTTAGGAAAAACAAGCCTGTCATGGAGGTGATCCACTATGACCACTGTGTCTGAATTTAGTTGGATGAGAGTAATTTGCGTCCATCTTCTTCCCTGATTAGCATTTAACAATTATTACACAAAACAAATAGCAAAACATCCCAATGCATTTCCAGGAACGACGTTAATTTCAGATACATGATTCTGTAGTGGTAGACACAGTGCTCACGACGACGCATGGTAAATCATTCCAAGTTGCCCATGATGTATCCAATTAAGAAATCCCTTCACGACAAATTTGTATAAGAAATGGGACTCGCGCATCTCCTGACCGTGGTCTCATCAGTGCCGCAAAGTCTAAGGGTCGTGTGACTGAGTGTTCCGGGGAAAGTCACCAGGACCAGTTCTGAGATGGCGTAAGCAAAATGGATCAGACACGCTTTAGATTACCTGCCCCAAGTGTGGCCCACGGACCAGTGTGTGAACATCACTGGGAGACGGAGGGAAATGCGAGTTCCTAGGCCCCCACCCAGTTCTGCTGAATCAGCACGTGCATCGTGACAGATCCCAGGTACTTTTTGGGCCCATCAAAGCTTGAGAAGCACCGGCCTCCACCGATGTCTACGTTAACATTCTAGAATTAGCGTTACACTAAGCAGGAGAAATCATTCTGAATAGCGTCTCTGAAGGAAGCTTATTTTTGTGGACTATAACACAAATAGATCAAAGATAGACTAACATAGAGCAGGACATACGAACAATCAGAGAAATGAGAAATGAGTAAATACTTCTGAACAGTTATTATCAGGATGACGTGAAATTTATGTTCTGCAAATGATTGCTTTTTGTTCGAAATGATGAGGTTACTTTCAGACATGGTGAGATTAAGGACATGGTTCTGAGAATAAAATGTCTGTGCTCCTTTATCTTGTCAATTTTTACATAGCCACAGGCCATAGATGTCCCTTCGTCACCAAGCGCAGACGCTGGGCGTGATGACCTCTCCCGAAGAATCACGGGCACGCCTTCCAGTTTAGGATAACAAAGACAGAGCGCACATAAGCAATTGCAGCATCCGCACATAATTCTCTTAAAATGACGGAATGAGAGTCACTGCATTATCGTGAACCCGACCTTCGTCCAGGAGATGAGGACTCTAATGCGTCACCTGCGAAAACGTTAAGAAAAGGCTGCAGAGAACCGCACGTCAGTGACCGCACACCCTCGTGTCTGTTTCCCTCGCCTGTGTGTTCCGCACTCTACCAACCCACAGCACCCATCCTTGTCTGCCACACCTTGGACTTTCCGTCGACGTTACTCAATCAAGAGCGCACGGTTCTGGCAAACTCCGCATGCTTTTCTGTCTTTCTGGTACTTCTGGTACTGGCCCGTCATCACTCACCCCATATTATCACTCACGTCATACCAGCTGCTCACAAAGGTGAACTTTTCCAGAATTCAGCTCATTGTCCTTTGCTTTCATTTTCATGAATGTCATGCATTGCTGGTTGAATCCCATTAAGATGCAGCTGGGTGTTGCACGGTCTTGCGGGAATTCTAAAGCTGCAGAGAGGCTGGCGGTGGCTAGGTGCTCTGAGAGAGGACACAGCAGCCAGGCTCAGTCCCACCCTGGATCAGCAGGGAGGCCGCCTTGGGCTCAGGCATTGGGGAGCCCCTGGTCCCGGCCCACGGCACTGCTTGCTGCAGCCCAAGCCACTTAGAGGTGATTACTAACCAGCACCCTCCTTAGCACCTGCCTTAAGCACATTGCAAAGTCAATCTGGAACGCAACCACGTTCCATTCTACATTCCGACAAACACATTTGCAGGCAGACAGGCATGGTGATGACTGTTACTGGACGTGGTACGGGTGTTTTTCATCCGCTTTTTTCCCTGGGAGAAATACATGATTTCTGCGTGCCCAGGATTTGTCATGGCTTCACAATCAACCAGCCTCTACGGTTCGTACTTTGACTTTCCATCCCGTGTCTTTGAAGATTTAATGTTTCATAATTTACAAATTGCCATTTGTAAATCTATCTTGTACCTTTGATAATAGGGGGGATTTTACCATGACAACGCAAGGCAAATAAAACCAAGACAAAGGCTTTCTGTTTAGTATGGAACTCATGTGTGACTTTAAATAAATGTCACATGTTACTCCTGCAATGTCAGTGCTCCCCATGAGATAAAAGCTAAACAAAAAAAGAAGAAGAAGAACCAAGCAACCAGATTACACGCACTCTTTCCTCTCAGACACAAACAGGTCAACGGTCCCTCAGCCGATTCTTTGTCACTTGATGGAGACAAATTGAAGAGTTTGATGTTTGCCTCGGGTTGACCCTATTGAACGTGACTTCCAGAAGTGAAAATTGCCATTAAGATGTGAAACTCTTCACCGCCCATATTGGCAATACAAACCTATGACACACATTCCATTAATGCTATTTTTAAGAGTGTGTGCACAGAACGCTAGAAAAAAAAATCAGCGGCTTCTAGCAAATTAGTTCTTTGCCCATTTAAATAAAGCAAAAATCGGGGCAGCGGGGGGGCTCACTTGGTAAATCATCTGCCTTCAGCTCAGGGCATGATCCCCGGGTCCTGGGATCGAGTCCTGCACCGGGCTCCTTGCTCAGCAGGGAGTCTGCTTCTCCCTCTGCCTGCCAGGCCCCCTGCTTGTGCGCGCTCTCTCTCTCTGTCAAGTAAATAAAATCTTAAAAGAAAAGAGGGCGAGACAGGATGGATAAGTACACCTTTGTAAGCTTCTTACATTATTTGAAGGTGTTACACTAGTATTTGAAGGTGTTAAAGATGCATTATAATTACTTTCATTGCCATTTTAAGATTTTTTTTTACTATAAAGAGGCATATCTAATAATTTAATGGTTGAGTTACATGGGATTCTACAAAGGGTAATTTTAGTTTGTACATATAAACAAAAACTTTTACTTTATCTTAAATAATACTTAAAATTCTAATCCAAATAATAAGCCCAAACCAGATCGACTATTATAATCTTCTGAAGATTTCTAGGGAGATTAAAGGTACATGTTGACTTCATTCAAGACTTTCAAATGGATGAACTATTACTTTCTTAAATTCGGTGACCGGTTTCTCAAAAATACCAAATTAAATATTATGCATTATGAGCTAATTAACTTTAGCGCCGTGGTCATCACAACGCTTGCCTCCTCTTTCCCCAACAGTGCACATCCCATGCCCCTGCCCACGAGATAGCCCACCCACCTTGGAGGTGGGCCCTGATTTCCACCGCACCCACCAATCAGGCAAATCCCACTCTCTTTGCCTCAGTGGCTGACTGAGGTGCCCCAGATAGAGGAAGACAAGAGCTCTTTTCCCCCGGCCTTGAGTTGACTCACAGAGGATACCATCCACACCAAAGGCTGTCTACACACTGTAAATTTCTGGACACGGAGTTCAAGTCGTGTGCAGGTAAGAGGTCAGGGCAAGTGCCAGAATAAGGGAGATGAAGGTCGGAAAAACCAAAAGCATGGCACACGACCAGATCCAGGGCCCTCACTTTTCCATCTGAGAACCTACAAAGACATCTATGGGACATCAAAGATTTAATACTTAGGACAATGGGGGATGGATCTTCTGTTACTTCTGGTATCCAATCTGCCATGAATGCCTCAAAATACTTTAATGAAAATTTTGGAGGGGATATATGACTAAAACCAGGAACAAATTATCCTAAAATTAAGTTAACAAATGAGAAATCAATAGCAAAATATTGACCCTAAACTGTGCGCAAGGCTTAGTTCTCAGTTCGACGGGGATTCTAAAGAAAGAAGAAAGGTCAGTCACTGGTCTTAATTCACAATCGACCAGTGGGAGATACAGAACTTATTATCCATGAGAAGCACAAAAGCAACACAGGACATATGGGAGCCTCGTTTGCTACTGTCTACTTCAACTGAGAAGAGGCAAAAAAACGAGATCTCTCTTGCATGCAACATGAGCTCAGAAGTTTTCTTCCAGGAAGTAAGCTTCAACAGGACTTAAAAGGATCGAACTCAATGGAAAATGAGAGAAGACCCAAGTCTGGAATTGTAGGGGCAAGGGCGCAGAGGTAAGCATGCATAAAACGTAAGTCAAAGGGAGGGAGGCCAGCCTTTTGCATGGATAAACATATTGGAACGATTCCGTTACTCTAATCACAGACTGTTTTTCAAACAGATCCCTTGGTCGTTCCTTCCTCACATTTGCCCTGAGATGTCATACCCCCCTCACTTTGTGTCTGCCTTGGATTTCAAGTGCATACAGTCAGAAATGAAATATTACAGTAAGTGAGGAAATCTCCACCAAAAATCCCCACTCGCTGTTAACTGTGTCTTTTAGCACATACATTATAGATCATGTGCCGTAGACAGGATACAGCGATAGATGTTAAGATGAGATACGGTCCCTGCCCGCAAATAGCTTGTTATCTACGAGGGTAAACACCCACATGCATGTGGGATTATATCTGGGAGCAGGCTATGCCAATAGCAGTAAGATAGTAAATTCAGGAAATTCAGAAAAGTAAATTCAGAAAAGATAGTAAATTCAGAAAAAAAGAAAAAGAAAGTACACTCAGAAAATTGTGGAGATGATCTACACTACGGTGCCATCTTAGTTAGTATGAGTTAACTACAGCGAAGTAGTTAGTATGAGTCAGCTACAGCTGCCCTAACAAATGCCACAGGCAATGTTGATTTTTTCCACAGTTGTGAGACTGGGAAGTCCAAGATGAAGGAGCCAGCAAGGTGGGTTTTATTTTGAGGTCTCTTCTCTTGGGTTGCAGGTGGCCGCCATCTTGCTGTGTGTTCACATGGCCTCTTTGTGTGTGCTTGCTCTCTGATGTCTTCTTGTAGGCTCACTGAGGCTATCACAGGCCCCAACCTCACGACTCCATCTAACTCTTGCTCCCTCCAGAGGCCTCACGTCCAAAATGCAACACCCAGTGGGGCAGGGCTTCAATATATGAAATCTGGGGGGGACACACATTCCATCCGTAAGAATGAGGAGTTTTGAAAGCTGGGAGAGTTGCTGAGGTGAAGATGGTAGAGTGGGGGACCCCAGAAAGGGGTGAGAAAGGTCAGAAGGGGAGGGGATACACGTGCTTCCTGTGCTCAGACTCTCTGATTAGAAGCCCACGTCCGTGTGGTTGAGGCCACTGGTGACAACCATCATGATGATGTTAGTTCAAGAGACGCAAGGGAAAAGGCTTGATTTAGCTGACGGCAACAGCTGGAGACAAGGAAACTCCCCAGTCAAAGCAGGGTAGGAGGCTATAATGCCAGGAGACAGAGGGACTTGTCATTGCGGTCTGGCCCAGGTAACCGTTTCCTCTGACTGACGCAAAACCTGCAGCTGGGACGACCAGAGATGGCTCTGGTTTTTGTGCTCCTCGCTGGGGACCTGTGATGGAGCCTCATGCTGGCAACGACTGGGAGAGCTCCTGAGACGGTGCTGATGGGAGTCCTGCAGTTTGTTGACGTTCCGAGGAGGCAAGTGAGCAAAATGGGAGAAAGAAAAAGACAAAGGGAAAAAGAATAGTAGGGGACTGTTTCTGAGGGTCCAAAGAAAGGAAACCAGATTGTGTCTCAATGTCTTCATGCCACCTGGAGACGTTGGCACGGACCTGCTTCATGGTTTCAGTTTCGTCCTCCCAATAACCTTGGAAGACAAGACAGCTCAAACACAGGGGGAAGACTGTTTCCTGGCCCTTCCTTATTTAGGTAGATATATAACGTAGTTTTGAAAAGACTGGATGTTTATCAGGTTTTCGCATTTTATGGTTGCCACCGAACCCCACATGCGTTTTTTGGCAAGGGGAATGCTGTTTGCTCTCCTCTATGATTACCGTGAAGGTTGTCAGTGTTATAAACAAGTGCAGGCTTTCTTCCCACAGGTTTGCTCTGCTATGCGGCCTTGGTGGATAACTGAACAACCCAGATTTGCTCGAGTCAGGCAGAGGAAGCAGTGCTGTCAGCACACACGGAAGGTTCTTTCCTCTCTTGCCTTTCGTGTGGTCGCTGACGTGAGTGCTGGCTGCAGAAACGTGGCTGTTAACAGCGGTGCATCCATTCCAGTGGGACCTTCTGTTGATGAAAAACGACAGTTGGACAGAAGTTATCGTCATGATGGAAAGCTTACCTCTCAGATAGAGTCATTTGAACTGCACAAGGCACTGAATAAATGTTTTCATTCAGTAGCCGTACTGGAGCTGTGAGCTGGTGGCAGATTACCCAGAGGTGCTGGTACTTGAGTCCTGGGTTTGGGGGCACGGCTGGTAGAGATGGCCGTGGCCAGAGGAAGAGCTGCTTCTCCCACTAACCAGCATGACATTTCACTGCATTCCGTCCCTCGCTGTAGGCAAGTAGCATGATGACTCCCGCTCGGCCCTGTCTCCCCACTTTCTGTCCCACGTGTCATGCTCTCAATGACACAGGAGACAAAAATGCCTCCCTCTGCCTCAAGCAGGGTCCTGGACTGCACTGGCGTGAGTTGGAACACATTCCCAGCTGCACCTAGGCCACACCATGACCCTTGATGTAAATCACAATGTTCCGTTTGAAAGGAAAACACTACCTCTGAAAAGTTCAAGGTTTTACACTGAACCCTTCCGTCAGCGGATAGCCGGCGTCACAAAGCTGTCCGCCACAGAGGAAGACAGCAAGACACACGGGGTTGTGCCAAGGACGGACATGGTGTCGGCTAGCCAGGGTAAGATGAAGAGACTTCAGGAAAATCTGATGGACATCTCCTAGTGGGTTCCACACTTAGATGTCACCTCCGCACGCCTGGTGAACGGACTCTTGGGGGCGTGCTCCGGGCCAGGGCCTCGGTGACTGCTACTTCCTGCTCGGGGCGAAGTCGCATCTCGGCACAGACAATGGCCCGTTCCCCGCACCGTAATGCAATGAGCCAGCCCTCGGCCAGGCTCAGGACTGCCCGTGATCTGGGTGCTGTGCCGTGTAGTCGGTACAGAGATGAGCAGTGTGCCTGCCTGATTGAAGGGCACTGAGGGTTCCACACAATCTACATGCAGAGCTTGTAGCTTCTGGCCCCTAGGAGAAGCTCAAAGATCTCAATGTAATTATTTACACAGAAACGGTCTCTGCAGCCTAGAGAAGTATCCTGTGTTGTCCAGGTTCACATGAGCTTCCTGACCCTTAGCTGCAAGCAACTAAGCCTAACGTTGTTGTTCTGGCCAGGGAACCCCCTTCTCACTCCCCTCTGTAACAAGGCTTCCAGTAAGAACTTGAACAAATCCCCAGTGGATGCACCAAGCCAGGGCCCTCTGTGACACTTGCCCGTTCTGTTACTGTTCTCACCGGAAGATCAGCTACGCTCGTGTGGGGCTTCCTGAGTATACGTGGACAGGAAAAGGCCAGACTGAAGAACACGATGCAGGAGCAGCCGAAGCTCAGGGGGGTGGCCCTCTGCTCTCACTAAAGACCCAGACAAGCACTTGGAGGGTTCTGGTCGGACCCAAGGAGTGCAGACGAGCAGCACTAGAACCCTCCCAGCTGGGGGGGCCTATGGCTCAGCCAGTCCTCAGACAAGGTGGCAGGACGGGAACGTCCATCTGTGCTTCCTGCTGCCCTAGAGGAGCCCACTCTCTGCATCCCTGGGGGAGGGTGAGCCGAGTGAGAGGAGAAGGCCATGGAAGCGTTCCACCCTCTTCTACAGGGAGGGGCACTATGGATCTGCTGGTGAGCACCCCCAGCTCGAGCAAGACCACAGACTATAAGGCCTAGGATCTCGGCCACAGCTCCTTTCCAGTGACACATGAAAGCCTTTTCCCAGAAACAAACCAAAACAAAAAGGAAAACAAAACACAATGTTGATTTCCAATTAAGGCAGCTCAGGATGAGGACCCCCCCCGTCTCAAACAGGCAGCAGTGTAGACAGAAATCAACAGACTTCATTATCACTGGATCAAGCTGGAGTGTCGGCCAACGGGGGTCAAGGCTTGCTGGGAGTGTGTCCGCACCGACCGAGCAAGGACTGCATGTCCCCAGCCGGGGCTAGGGGACTGGAGCCAGGTTCACGTCCACGAAACAGGGGACTCTGGAGAGGAGGCTTTCTGTGTCCAGACTGGTGGCTCTAGCTTACTGTAAAGCCGAGGCTTAGGGCCCCTGATAGGGTAGACACAGCACCAAGCAACTCAAAAGAAGGCCTACGAACCATGTCATGGGCTTAGTAACTATTCTGGATCCCCCAAAAGAGTAAATGAAAGTTAAATATTAATAAAGATAAATTTAAAAAACCAGATATAGATCAAAAATTGATTTGAAGAGATAATTGAAAACACTGAAGTTTGGGGGGAAAAAAGAAAGAAAACACTGAAGACTGAAAAAATATTCTCCAAAATGAAAAAAAAAAAATCTTGA
This sequence comes from Mellivora capensis, assembly GCA_004024625.1. NCBI lineage: Eukaryota > Metazoa > Chordata > Mammalia > Carnivora > Mustelidae > Mellivora > Mellivora capensis. Next base: position 30,766 of record PISX010016351.1, read on the forward strand.
TGGGGTAGGATAAACAGCAGACTTCAAAATCTAAAAAGAGAGTTTGTAGCTGGGAAGGCAGTATGTACAAATTTATTCAAAGTCAGCACAGACACAGAAAGAGGAGGGAAATATGAGAGAAGTTAAACAGTTTGGAGAACGGATTGAGAAGCTACTACATATGTTTAATTAAAGTTCCAGAAGAAACAAACATTTTAAGAAAAAAATAGCTTTATGGAACCTTAAAGAAATGAAGAAAGGCAAGAGTCATCCAATCAAACGTGCCATCCAGTAGTAAGCAGGATCAGTGAAACCAGCAAACTCTAGATAATCCCAGGGAGACAGAATACTTTCCAGGATAAAATGACAGTGTGTCCCAAACAAAAGGCACAATTCGGTAGGAATGAGTAGCAACTACAGTGCCAGGAGTATGACACATGCAAGAACAGGTCAGAACGTAACAAAGGGAAACATATGTAACCAACAAACCCATTCTCTCCAGAATTGTTAGGGAATTTAGACAAAACAGAAGTCACGAAGGACAAAGAGGTTCTAACACTCTCAGGGACGTGACCTAACTGATCGCTGTTTGTAGGACCATCCTCCCAACTGCGGCACAGTATATGTTCTCTAAGAGGGACGCAGGATATCTGCAGGGTCATAAAACACCTCGATTTAAAAGGACTGAAAATGGGACGCCTGGGTGACTCAGTGGGTTAAGCCTCTGCCTTCGGCTCAGGTCATGATCCCAGGGTCCTGGGATCGAGCCCCACATCGGGTTCTCCGCTCGGCGGGGAGCCTGCTTCCTCCTCTCTCTCTCTGCCTGCCTCTGTGCCTGCTTGTGATCTCTCTCTCTCTGTCAAATAAGTAAATAAAATCTTTAAAAAAAAAAAAAGGTCTGAAAATATACAGACATATTCAGCAATTAGAAGACCATTAGAAATAAGGAACAAAGCTATCTAGGAAATCCCAATAGATATATAAATATAGATAAATATATATAAAAATCCAATAAATGAATTTGGAAATTAAGCACCATGTTTATAGGACAAGAAAGACATGACAACAGCAGTCAGAAAACAGGAAAAATTCAATGATAAGGAAAACACCACGTATTGGAAAGTTTATGGCTCTCAAGGCTTTTCTTAGAAACGAAAGTTTCAAATCTGACACGTTGAGCTTCCTCTAAGCTAGAAATAAAACTGCAAATTAATCTCAAATTAAGTAAAAAAAAAAAAAGGCAACAAGAAATATCAAAGAGCATATTGAAAAGCACTGAAATCGGAAGGGAAGAAGTGATAACAAATGTCAGCCAAACCCTGATACGGTACGTGGAAAGAGATCAAGACCAACGGTCAGCCTGACCCAGTGTGCTGGGGGGCAGCCGAGGAGGAAAGGGTGTGCAGAGTGACCGCTGCTGTTCCTAAGGAGATAAGGGGCATCACCATGTGCAGTTAGGAGGTGCTCTAAAAAATTCATGCCAAGAAAATCAAACACTTGGACAAAGCTGACATTAAAAAACCCCATACATTCCTAGAGCACATTTACATATGCAGGGAAAAAAAATAAGAATAGGCCTGACTTTGAATTTATAACTAAAACCTTCCTCTCCAAAGAAAATTTGAGGTCCAATAACTCAGTTGATGAATTCTAGGCAACATTCAAGGAAGAATTAATAGGAAAACTATACAAAGTCCTTCAGAAAAAAACAGAAGGCACAAAAGACTGAATAAAGCCTGACACCAAAAACAAGTAAGCCTAGTATGAGAAGTAAAACATAAGTACAAGAATCCTTCACAAAATAACATTCAGTAATCATGAGGGACGAAAAGATAATACATTATGGCCAAAGGAGCTTCATTCCATAAACGCAAGGCTGCATTAACACGTACAATCCAATGAATGTAATTCTTTTTATTAATGTAAGAGAGAAATATGGTAAATGGAGAAGTAGAAAGGACTTGGGATAAAATTTAAGCCCCAGTTACGACTGTGGGAGTCTCACAGTGAGAGACGAAACACTTCTCACTAAAATGCAGTTTAAAAAAAAAGCATATTTATTTTCATTTTATTCTCTGTTGTACTGAAGGTCCCAGAACAACAATACAGTGATTACTTTATCCTGGAACCACACGGGGTTTGAACCGGGAAGGTCCACTCATCTGTGAATTTTCTTTTTCAGCAAGTACGGTACAGGACTGTTAGGCACGTTCTCTTCCTTGTGAATTTTCTTAATCGCATCTTCTTTTCCGTAGCTTCCTCTATTGCAAGGACAGACTACGTAAGACAGATGACATACAAAATATGTGATGATCGGCTCTTGTTATTGGTGAGGCTTCCGGTCAACAGTAGGCCATTACTAGTTAACGTTTTGGGGAATTAGACATTATAGGCAGATTTTCGACTGTGCAGGGGATTGGCAACCAAACCCCCATTTTGTTCACGGGCCAACTGTAAATTGCGTTATATAAAGTGACGGTATTAAGAAGGTAGCGGGGAGGGTCTATCACTGCAGATCATAATTCTGTGTGCAGAAAACACTACAATATACAAACAACTATTAATCCTAATTCACCTAACTGGTGAATGACACATGGGGATAGAACTAAGAGGTTAATATAAATGCATTAGTTCTATGTTTACATAGTAGTAACAAAGAGATGGAATTTTATGTACCAAAATGCCATCTACGATAGCATCATAAAACACGGAAGATCAGGGATAAATCTAACAAAATCTAAGCAAAACCTCTACCTGGAAACAGTGCAACATTGTTGAGAGAAACTAAAGCAGACTTAGATAAATGAAGACATGAATCATGCTCATGGATTCGAAGACTCCATTTCTTAAGATCACAATTCTAGGCATATTATCTATTGATGGAATGCGATTCTAATTCCATTTCCAGCAAGCTGTGTTGACAAATGCTTGAAATTTAAAGGGGTTGCAAAGGACCGAGAACAGCCGAAACCATCTTGACATACACCAGCAACTTTGAAGGCCTCCCATTACCTGCTTTTGATAGTCATCCTGGAGCTTGAGTAAGTCAGAGTAAAAATCAGGACCACAGGGTCCGAGGAAGACACATGCATTGCTCAGTGGGCACAACAGGGATGGGAAAGAGACACGCACATACATTTATCTATGGTGAGAAGGAACGATGCTAAAGTAATCTTGTGGGGGAAAGAAGAGACACTTCAAATTATAGTAACAGGGACAAGACAGAATAGGACAATGAAAACCTCCTTCTTCCAGTGAGCATAGTTAAAAAAAACAATCATGGGGGAGCCCTAAAAAGTGAACAATAGATACATGGGGAACTGAAATCCAGACACAAACAAGTCCTATAACAGAACCGGGTTTCCTAGTTTTTCCTTCTTGGTTCCCCGGCTTCGACCAGAGGGCTGTGTGGGTTCTAGAATGGGGCAGGAAGTGCGGACAACATGTCTACACAAGAAACTGCCCGGTTTTTGTCCCTACAATGGGGAAAGGGCCTTGTGCACTGGGGAGCGTGGAGGGAATCCCTGTTTCTCTCTCTCTGGTGGCTCTGGAGTGGCAGCTGCAACCCCCAGAAGAGACCCAGCCTGTTTCTTCTGCCCACAGAGAGGAGAAGGGGCCCCTGCTGCCTGTGGACCAGTCAGGACCTTTCTTCTCTCCCCGCTTCATCCTCAGTGTGTGCAGAACAGGGCTGTGTGTGTGTGTGTGTGTGTGTGCGGTGTGGGCATGCGTGCACACTGGTACCTGATAGAAACCTTTCTGGCCACAGCAATCAGGTAAACAGGCATGTAGGAGGCACAGTGTGGGGTATGTTTGGCAGATTTCACAAAAACACAAGATTGCACATAAAAATACAGGATTCTTAGTAAAATCACCATTTCAGAGAAACAGTGACCATGTTTTTAATATAAGCATGCTCTGTGTGCTATTTAGGACATGCCCCCCCCCCCAAAATCATCATTTATGGAACTGGGCATGCTGTATTTTTCCTGGTGAGCCTACCTGGGGTGAACTGCAGACGGGTGAGCCGCAGACGCGCAGCCCGACTTGTCTGTAGGAGCCTTCAGAAGCCTTGGCCTCCCTCCTCAACGGTGCACCACGTGGCACGGGCACAAAGAAACAGAGCACCTCCCAGTGCCTAAGCCACTCCCAGGAAGCAGGCAGCCGACGCACTCACACCGCCAGCACAAGCTATCAAGATGCACGTGGCCCATGCCACCCACGGAAAGTGGGATCAAGGCAGAATCGGAACCTGGCTTCCTGCCAGTCGAAACGACAAATTCACGAAAATGGTGATGGAACGCGTGGATATCGAAATGGAGGAACAGCAAACGGCATCTAGGACCCAACCGTAAAATCTGAAACTGTAAGCCAGAAACAACTTCTAGAAAAAAAGGAAAGCAGAACGTATGATCCTGAGGCAGCCAAAGACTTCTCACGACACAGAATACGTTCCGTATAAAGGAAAAGTTAACAAATTAGGCTTTTCAAATTAAAAAACAAAACCAAACCTTGTACTTATCAAAAGACACCTTTGGGGAGGAAGCATGATGGTGGAGGAGCAGTGGGCTGAGATGACATCAAGTCGCAGGAGCCCAGCGAGATAGTCATCCAACCGTTCCGAGCACCTACACACCCAACAGGAGATGGAAGAGAAGAAGAGCAGCAACTCTAGGAACAGAAAAGCGGCCACTTGCCGGAAGGTAGGACGTGCGGAGAGGTGAGTGCGAGGCATAGAAGAGAGACCGTGGGGGAGGGGCCGGCTCCCGGCGAGCAACGGAGCAGCGGAGCACAAAGTCGGAACCTCTGGAAGTCTGCTCCACGGAGGGACGTCGCTCCAGAGGCTAAGTGGGGGTGCAGCCCTCACGGGGACACTGTGGTCCCAGGTCCTGCGGGGTCACAGAAAGACCAGGGGTGTCTGAGTGTCGCAGAGCTCACAGGTATCAGAGCGGGGAAGCCGGCTACAGAGGCGGAGCCGAGGAGTGAGCTCTCAGCTCGGGGTCACCTTAAACTGTGATCCGTGGCACAGTCGGGACACTGCTCTGTGAGCAGGGACCGCAGGGGGCAGATCTGGGGACAGTCACCTCCCTCACCCACGGGGAGCAGTGCAGGAGAGCACGGCAGGAACCTACTGGGTTCGGAGGCTCCAGGCGGGACCGTGCGCCAGAGACAGAGACACTCAGTCGCAGGCCAGGTGAGCTCCGAGCACAGCGAGGCCAGGGAGACGGGAGGGACTGAGCGCTTTTCTCCGAGGGCGCACTGAGGAGCGGGGCCCCGAGCTCTCGGCTCCTCCGGCCGGAGACTGGGCGGCCGCCTTCTTCGTTCCTGGCCTCGCGAGCTCTCCGGAGAGCGCTCCGGGAACAGAAGCTCCGAGCGCACGGAGCAGATGACTCAGCCAGGCCCTGGCAAGGCGGTGCCGTTCGGCCTCGGGCAAAGACGCTTGAGAATCCCGGCGACAGGCCGCTCCCGCAGAAGATCAGCAGGAACATCCAGCCACGACCCAGCTCAGGGATCAAGGAGAACGGCGGAATTCCAGAGCCAGGGCAAAGCAACACACAGAATTCATGGCTTTTTTTCCCCATGATCCTTTACTCCTGCAAAATTAACGTTTTAAATTTTTATTTTGTTCTTATTCTATTTTTTTAACTTTTCCCTCTTTTAATGTGTTTTAACTATTTTATCTTAACAATACCTTTTTTAAAAAAACCTTTTTAAATTTTCATTGTTATAGTCATATTTTACCCCTTCATTATATTTAACCTTATTTTTTGTATACATATAGGTTTCTTATTTCCTTTAAAAGTTTGGGATACAATTTCTTCTAGTAGATCAAAATATACCCTAAATCTAGCACAGGGCTTTGTTCTAGTCTCCAGTCTGACCACATTCTCTCCGCTTTCTCCCCCCGCCTTTTTCCAAATTTATCTTACCAATTCCTTCTTTTTACAATCTTTTTAAAATTTTCATCTTTACAACCATATTCCATCCCTTCATGGTGTTTTCCCTTACTTTGTATATGTATAAGTTTTTCTTTCTTTTGGGAGGTAGTTTCTTCTAAGAGTCCAGAACACACCCAGAATCAAGGGGGTGGCTCTGTTGTTCTCACCAGTCCAATGTGTGTGTGTGTGTGTGTGTGTGTGTGTGTGCGCCAGCCAGACATAATTTTGTGTGGAAAAACGAGTATAAAAGAATATAGAAAATACGATGCCATTTACATAACATATACTGTTTACAGATGCACATGAGGGCATAATAGAAGTACACGAGTTTGTACGAAGATAATAAAAACCAAGTAAGGATTAATAATTACGTCTGGGATGGGCAGGAGAGAAAGGGGATGGGAAGCAATATATGTGGCCGATGATTCTAACAGTTAAAAAAAAAAATCTGAACCAAATAAGGCAAAGTAAGTTATGCAAAGTACGAAACTGTTCATTATCACATTCTCCATGCTTTTTTGTCTTGAACTTAAAAAAATATCTTATGGGGCCCTGGGTGGCACAGCCAGCTGAGCCTCGGACCCGTGATTTTGGCTCAGGTGATGATCTCAGGGTCGTGCGATCGAGCGCCACTCGGGGCTCTGTGCTCAGAGTGCAGTCTGCTTGGCTTTCTGCTTCCCTATTCCTTGACCCCTCCCCACCCGATGCTTGCACGCTGTCTCTGTCTCAAATAAATAAATTTCTAAAAAATATTTTATGATCAGAAAGCATTTATAACAAACACGAATAAAAACCTAGCGCACCAGAAAGGGACAGAACTAAGATACACACCCAGGTTTCCCACCCGAGCACTATCATTATTATCAAAAATTTCCTTTTTCTTCTTAAGATCTAATGTTATATTTTCAGCATTTGTTCCTCCTCCTTGCCTTCCTACAATTCCTTCCTTCTCCAACGTTCTGCTTTGTTACTAACACAGTCAGCTTTATGACGCCAAGAAGGACATCGCAGACACGTTTTAAGCGGACGTGTTTTCCATATGGCTCACGCATCTCTCGGGAGAAATGCACAGGCTCCGACCCGCCTTACTGCCCACACAGAACACTTGAGCGCCGTGCGGGAACCTGCTAGACTCGTCATCGCTTCCAGACCCTAACTCCCAAGCATGATGAGGTGTGAGCTGAGCATAGATGGCTTCGTGGGTCTGTAACTGCCAGGGTCCCTGCCTGTTTCCAAGGAGCTTTCCCAAAGCAGACTCTGAACTTCCCAACAGGTTTAGAAAGGATCGGGCTTCACCATGGAATGGAATTCTCTTTCTGGAACTCAACACGCTGTTTAAATAACTTACACAAGCCTCGCCTTGTTCTTTCTTGTTTGGAAGCGGTGATCTGAGCGGTCAGACTCCTTGCACATCCTACGGAGACACCCAGGGAGGTGCGGGAAGAGGGCTGGCACCAAAACCTCTTCCCAAACAGCTGCTACCTTTCAGCACAGAGGAGGCACAGTTATGTCACCCTGGGACATTGTGCGAGGACGGCGGTCGACGCCGTGCTCCCTGAGGACACAGGCTCCTCACACGGTCCCTCTAGAGTTGACGTACGTCCGAAACAAGCCCCGTGCAGGACTGAGGTGACAGGGCATGCGCGGGGCATGAGGCACTGTCGGATTCCTTCCCGGGGATGCGAGCACAGTCTCTAGGTGCACATCATTTGCCCGCACAATTTCTCCGGGGAATGACTTGTGGATGCACAGGCTCCTGGTGCATCGGGGATTCCTTGCAGGGGGATGCATCCTACGTGCCCCTCACGAGACCACATTTGAAGGGATGGACCACTGGAAGGAATCCCGGAGTAGTGTGAACTTGGCACTCTTAGCCCTGTCCTTGACCTGAGAGCAATGTGAGGCTAGAGATGTTAATTTTCCTACATTTCCACAGCTCGCGTGCGGTGAACCCTACCTCCACGTAGCCTGTTTCTGCAGTTCACGCCTCTCCTTCTCCCCAGTGCCGCTGCTTGTCCAGTGCTCTCCCCAGCTCCTCTTCAGGGACCACAGCACAGGCTTCTCCACTCTCCGCAGCTGCTCCTTGGATCCCACAGCACAGGCTTCTCCGCTGTGCCCAACTGCTGTATCTTCTCCCCATTTTATGCCCATCCAGAAAGCTATTTCTAATCTGGGAATATGTAGACGTTCTCTGGACCCTCTCAATCTCTTCTCCTGTGTCCTACGTTTTGGCACCAAACCTGCACTGAGTGGAAATGGGGGCTCTTATATGGACAGACAGAGAATCAAAGTCACGTCTGCTGCAGGCAGAGTGCTGTGACACGGGGCGAGCGGCTGAGCTCTGGTACCCGTAGGTTTCTTCACGTGAGACGGCACAGACTTCTGACACGGGACGCCCTGCGCGGAGCGTGGAATGATCCTTGCACCGTGGCGGGCTGCCATTGTACTCCTGCTCCACGGTTGGCTTTCCCTTCTAACGCTTCCCGCCAGGAGGGCATCTCCTGGGCCTCCAACGTGCAAGTCAGACTCAGGACTAGCGATGGCACGGCTGCCCCGTGAATGCGTTTGGAACTTAACACCTCCGCTCTTCCAAAGTCTTTGGAGGACGCAGCTGTCTTTAAATAAGCCTCGTGTTTGTCAATCACTCTGGATGTTCGGAGAGTCGGGAGGAGCGGAGCGAGCTCCTGAGCGCCTCTGAGATGACCGCGTCTTCAACGACCACAGGACGTTTGTCACGACGAAGACATGAACGTGGCCTCAGTGGTACTAACTGCACTCCACACTGGGCTTGGGTTTCTTCAGTTCCCCGGGCAACACGCCCTCTTCCCGTTCCGGGTGCCAGGAGGGGCCCCCACACGGTCATCCCCACGTCTCACCAGTGCCACACCGCATGGCGTTTTGTGTTTCCTTGTTTCTCGCGACCCTGACGATACCGAGCTGTGCTGGTTGGGTACTTTGCAGAAAGCCCCAGTGTGGGCTTGGCTGATTTCACGGCATCAGCCTGGGCGTACGGGCTTGGGGGAAGAGCCCCACGGCAGTGAACTGGCCTCAACACACCACACCTGGTGGGCACGATCAGGGCACAAGTTGAGAATTCTGGAGCGACGGGATTTACTAAGAAGGAGTGCCCGATGCTCTGAAAGCGCCGGGAAAGCTCCCAGACACCACGAGCGTGTGTTTACAACGCCTCTGCCCGGACGCCTTGCTGGGCACAGCAGACTCGGCGGCGTCCGGATCGTGGGCCATCGCGTGCTTCCAGTAAGACGCAGGAGCGAGGAAGGGGCCCCGTACGGAGGGACCGCGTGGGCAGGCCAGCAAGCAAGGAAGGACGCGTGAGGGCAGTGGTTGGTCTGCAACACGCTTCCTGGCTCTGCTGCCTGTAAGAACCAAGCGGCCAGCCCGACTCTGCTCCCTCCCGTCTGCGGTAAGCAGCGGCCCCGTTCCACAGAGACGGCCACCTCGCGGGAGGCACACACAAGCAGGGTTCTGGGCATCTGCGGCTCCGTGTGTGGCCCGGCTCAGCCTGGGACCTGGGCCTGCAAACCGGGGTAATTCTTCCCACGTTGTGAGGGAATTAGTACGTGTGACCTTCGGCTCGGTTGACGGGACACACACAATGCCCGGGCTTCCGGCCTGCAAAATCCACCCAGTGGGCACCACGGCAGGGGGCGGGGAACGTCTAAGGGCATGGACGCTGGCGGGCGGAGCTGAGGCTTGCTCCGAGCAGAAACAGACACAGATGTCCCCCTCTTCCTTGCTTGTGTTCCCTTTCCTGCCTTGGCCACAAAGTGCAGGTGAGCTCCCGGTCAGCGGCTGTGCCCGCCCTGAGCCCGGGCAGCGAGGGCCAGAGCCGGTGTGGGTTTCGGCGGCTGGGGGCTGGGAGAGCTCCGGCCACACGGGGCGGCGGAGACGGGAGGCTGCCCCCCAGCCCGCAGCGGGCAGGACGCCCCTTGTCAGAGGCCCCTGAGGCCCGCGGCCGGCAGCGCGGAGGTCAGGAAACCCTGCCGCGCGCCGATGCCCTGTGTGGTCAAGCCTCCTGCCCACACCGCCTGGAGCACAACACAGACGTGTCCGTTTCTCCTTCCCTTAAGCCTCCTTTACTCTCCTGGAAGGTGGAGACCGGGCTGGCCGGCTGGCAGTCGGCGTCTACGTGGCTCTCATTCCCTGTGATGTCTGTCTGGCCAGCGGCGTGCCGGCTCCATCAGCGGGCAGCGTGCAAGGCCCCTGCCCCTCTTGGTCACGCTGTTCTGGGGTGCCCGACACCCCTGCCCGCCCCAACCCCCAGTGCTGGTCCTTCCCGGCTCCCTCTCCTCTGGGCCTCGGACCTGCTGGAGGAGCTGCCATGGAGGGTCCCAGCTCGGACCCCTCCCATGTCTGCCCTGGCTTATGACACCGGCCAGCTACGTCCAGACACAATCTGCTTCCCCGCTCATGTTTTCTCGCCACTTTGGCCCTGAAAACCACGTTCCTCCTCCCTCACCTCCGAAACACGGCTGTCCTTAATCACATCAACCCAACCGCGGGTGGCCATCCTGCCACCACCACTGGAAGCCCCACCGACCCCCGTTATCTTGATCGCCTCTCGCCACTCATGATCCCCTCCAGGTTAAAGCAAACCAACCAACCCAGGAACGTTTCACTGTGGAACAGCCTTGGACTTACAGAGAAGTTGCCAAGGTAGTGCCTGTTGGGAGAGAGGCCAGTCTGCCCGCAGCCGCCCTCCGAGGGCTCACGTTTCCCATCAGCACAGTCCTCGTGGGTCTCCCGAGGGACCAGGTGGGTCCAGCCCCGGCACGTCGCATCTCACCCCTTTCCCCCTCACACCGCACTGGACCCCACCAGCCCCTCGGTTCCAGCACGCACATGGCAATCACGTGAGCCAACTGCTCGGGACGCCTCTGCAGATAGTCTCCCGTGCCTCTGGCTCTCCGGAGACCCCCGACTCGGACAACCGGGAGACGAAATCATAGCTGCACCCAGAATACTGTGGACGGTTTGCGTCCCTGTGTCCCAGACACATCTCCTGCATTCCACTCAGGGCTTTTGTCTTTCTCTGGCTACTGCTCGTCTGTGTTCCAGGATTTCTTGCTCTTTTACAACAGGAGTCCTGTCTAGTGCTAAACTGAGTCCACCACAGACACTCAAAATGTACTTGCTAAGGGAAACGAATGGCCCATTCACGGACAGCCCGTGTTTATAGCCTCTGCGCACAATATCGTATTTCTTGCACCAGATCAAGATGACTGTGGGTTTAATTAAGACAAGGCTGAAGTGCTCGGGGCCACAAAGCTGGAAGGGGCTCCCCAGTGCACAGTCTTAAACAGGCGCCCGACGCACAATATACAGGTATGTCTTCTTTCTCCGAAAATCCGTCCCAGGAAAAAGAAGGCCTTGGTTCCCAGAGCCGGGGAGCGGTTCGGACACACTGATAGGGGTTTGGTAAACACCCGAGGCGGTGTGGCAGGAACTCCGACGGCCCCCTGCAGACCAGGCTCAGCCTCGATTCCTCCTTCTCGCCTGTCTGAGCCGGGGAGCAAGCTCTCCCTGCACAGAAACCGTGCAGGCAGCTGTCCCCATGTGCCCTTGGACTTCTCCTGCGGTACCGCCCACACTGCTGCTTGGCACTGCACACACTCACGAGGCTTCTCTTCGCCTCATGTCTCAAAAGGACACTCTTCCCGGCGAGTCCCAGCCTCCACGCGCTTGTTTTCCCTGCTGTGAGTGACCTCACGGGACGGGAGTCTACGGCGAGGCATCCCAGGAGTTCAACGGACCCACAATTGTTTCCGTCCCATCCTCATGAGATCCCGGTCTTGATGTTTGAGGAAGAAACACCCGTTGCTGCTGCTTCCCTTCTCGGGAAAGAGACGGGAACAGCTCACACACAGCCCCTTTACTAAAAGCAAGGAACAGTCCTTAATATACAAACGTTTGTTCTCACGAGACATGTCCTGCTGGCTACAAGAATATCTTTCTAAACTAAATTCACCATAGAGCCTTAACCCGAAGGGTGTGTGTCAGGGCCTGTGGGCCGCCGGAGCAGTTCCCCGTGGGGCGCGCGTTCCCCGCGCTCCTCCATGGGTCACGCCCGTTCCACACCGTCCTGCCGCCCAGGAGCAACAATGATACTCAACAGAAATCTCGGTCCCATGAAAGCTCCGCGTCCCCCAGACTTCCACTGGCGTATTTCTTGGCCAGAGCTCCACGAGTCATGAAAACTACCAGAAACATTTCCAAGTTTGTTACTCAAAATCCAACACAGAACATGGTCCGTATTTTGAGCGTGTGCCGAAGTCTGCTCTCTTCACACCGTGACGTCGATATTGGCCTCCCTGAAGGCAGAATCCAAGCGTATTTGAGTGCAAACGTGACCATTCACGCTTCACGACTAGATGACCCGTTTCATGATTTCAAAGACCGGCTGTGTTCCCTGTTCCGTCTACTTCGACCAGCTCTTCTAGTTTCTGCCTCGTGCTTCTCCAGGCTTCGCTCAGTATAAATCCTCCAGGCGCGTGTCAGCTACACGATGCTGCACGATACGGACGTGTCCACAACAAGAGGGCAGCTCTTGTCTCAATTCACCTAATTGGCTTGGGGGGTTCTGTCCTCCTCGGAAGGGAACGTCATGGTGAGTCAGCGGAGCGGCCCCACGACCTCTCGTCCGACGGACGCGGCCCGCGATCGCCACTGTCCCGGTTCTCAGTGGGCTCGCGGTGACCGCGCTCTTGTGAATGCCCCGTTGGACCCCATCGGTCGCCAAGAAACATCTGACTGCAGAAGGCTCTGGTTTTCATTGTTGTTGAAGTTTGTGTGTTTTTCACATGCAACGGTCTATGAACGACAAGGTGGGAGACTGAGGCAAAAACTCAGATCATTAAAAAAAAACAACTTAATTTTTATCAGTTGAGTGAGGAAACGAAGGTCTTAAAACACAGAGAGATTTCGGTCTTTGAAGTGGGCAGCGAGGAGACGTGACGGACTATTAAATGGTGATTTGCTCCCATTTAAAAGGTTAACATTTCCCTTGGATAGTTTAAATACGGTGGAGGGAAGACAGGATATAAACAGAGCAGAAACACTGCATACAACCCGCGTATGAGTCACAGGGAAGCAACACACTATTTGATCAGCATTTACACACATCAAAGTTCTTGAGGTAACTAAGGCGACCAAGACCTCCTTCCTGATTTTGAGAAGGGGCGTCTGCTTCGGAGAGAATGTACTTTATTTCTTTCCGTACAAGGTTAACCCTCTGAGCCGCGGACTGACAGGCTGTCCGTAAACTGGGAGGACAGCCTAATTCGGGGAAAGCACTCTGCCGACGGACGCCAGAAACGGGCAGCCCTGCTTCCTTCTGCCACCTGCAAACACGTCCCCACCGCTGTAGGACGTGGGGCTCGCATCAAGCCCGCGAAGAATGGAGGCGGCCAGACAGGCGGCGAGGCCGTGCGTGTGCTCAGCAGAGGCCGCGGGACGGCCCGCGCCCCAGCCCGGTTCTCCTCAATGCCCGACTGCGAGCCTGCGTGAGCCACGACGCAATCAAATGCTCGTAAAAGGAACAAGGACAGTAAGACGTCAGCCCGTGAGTGAAGCCGCCCATATGTGACAAGTTCTGGGAGCTTCTCAAAGCAACATTTCTCTGCCACGTCGAGAGAAAACTGCTTGGTGGCAAGTTCCCATCCGGGGTGGGTCAGGCCCGTGGCCTCCCGGGGAGGCTGATGGAACCACAGGACTCCTTCCTCCGCCGGGTGCGTCTGTCTTTCTGGCCCGCAGCCTTGTAAATGCGGTTTCCTTAGGAGCATGTTTCATTACTCAACCTCTACTGCCCAGATTCGGACCAAAGAAATGCACAGAACCGTCACTGCCTTTCGGGGTTCGGGTCACGATCTAGTGGTATTCACGTCTTTGGAATTTTGCGAGGATCTCAGAAGACATCTTTCGGCAAAACTTGAGGTGTTCATAACACGTATGGACACGGCTCTGTTATTTTACAGAGTATTTCCACTAAAATCGTCTTTTGGGGTTTAAGATTTTTATTTATTTATTTGAGATAGAGACAGTGATAGAAAACACGAGCAGGGAGGAGACGGAGAAGCAGGTGTGTGTGTGTGTGCGCGCGCGCACGTGTACACACAGAAACCTGCGATCTTAGAGACATTTAATTTTAAAGGAGGAAACCTGCATTTCTGAGATATAATGGAGATATAATAATGACATAATTACGTTGAAACTTGGGGAAGCAGGGCAGCCCAGGAGTCCATTTAAAAGGACAGTAATGACTAAAAATCAGGAGTGATGCTCAAGTGATTTCAGGTTAATTAAAACAGGGCTTGACCTAATTGCCCTACGGACCTCTAGCAGCCGCTGTGACCTAGGTCACACGGTCCCCTCGTGGCCGGGCTTGTCGATACGCCAGCCAGAGTGCTGGTATCTTTATTTCCTAAACTCAAGCCTGTGCTTTAAAAATCAATGTCAAATTAACGGGTCCATCATCAAAGGGAAAGGTCAGCCTTGCATCACCCACACCAGATTGCAGGATGGAAGTCCAATTTAATAAGCACTGACTGATGTGTCTCACCGGTATCCTCGTTCAGACCACGTCTCTATGCTCCAGAAGCTCATTCGACCAATTAAGTTAAATCCAAAGGATCCGTTAACCCATGAAACTAAATGACCTGCCCCTTGACGCAGGATGTAATCTACTTACTCCCGGGTGACTCTTGACGTCGTGCGTATGTTGACGGCTGCACGTGCACTCCCACAGCCAAGATGTGTGCATTAATCGTGACCAGACACACGGGACCGCACAATACAGTGCTCCCATGCAGAAAGCGAGCGGGACGTAACTGAGGATGTTCGCAGGTTCGGAATGCAAAGCCGTACACACCACGAGGTCCGAAAAGGGAAAGGCACTTAAACAGTAACAGCATAAACTCCCTGGTTATCCGTCTCAGTCCCTTAGGGTGGCCTCTGGCACACCCCTCACCCCTGGCATCTCTCAGTTCTCCTTCTACCCCTGAGTGGTCAGTTCTGTCATCCCTTCCACGCTGAGGCCCCTCCAAGGAGGACAAGAGCAAAGAAGGGCTCCTCTTAACGTCTCAGACCATCTCGGGATCCTGGTGACATCACGGGTGTCGCTCCCCTGGCCGCCTCCAACACAACAAACCTCTAAGAACTTACACGTTTCCGCAAGCCACGTGGTTGCCCTCCCACAACCTCGAGACCTTTTCTCCATTTCCACCAAATGGATGTCTAAGTCGCCACACTGTGATTCTTGATTATCGGTAGGACATTGTTTTTCTCATAAGATAGAATACGGTAAATCATAAGTAAAAATAACAACAGATTTTGGAAGCTAGAACCAAAGTACTCACAAATGTGCCTTCAAATAGATTGAGCCTAGGCAGGGGTCAGTCCTCAGTGACCCAGAGTTTCCCTGTTTTTCCTCCCCTTCCTTTGGGGCCGTAAAGAGGAGATGCCCCGTTTCCCCGTCTCTTGTCTGACACGAGCCGTGGGGACGGATTACAGTTTGAGACTCGGTCCTCCTGCGGTAGCAGCGCACTCAGAGAACAGCTCCGTTACCAACACCGAAGGGACGAATGGACAAAGCTTGCTTGAACTCACCCCGCAGCACAACCACACCCTTGGCAAGTTCAAGGACTGCTCCGTCCGCTGGGTGAAATGAACGGGCTCCGTCTGGCATAGGGTTGGTTTCCAAGCAACTGGACAAAACCTTGTTAGATGATTTCTCCCTTCATCTTCTGGGTGGCTTCTGGG
>PISX010016352.1:0-46651 GCA_004024625.1 Mellivora capensis
AAAAAGTCTCATAAGCTAATTAATGCTTAGTATTAAATGCAATGAAGAAAAAGGAAAAAAGGAGTCCAATCTAGGATATAAACTTCCACATTAATGGAGGAATGCCTAGCTGGCTCAGTGGGCAGATCATGTGACTCATGATTTGAGTTCAAACCCCATATTGGGTATTGAGATTACTTAGCCAAAAAAAAAAAAAAAAAAAAAAATCTTAAAGAAGCTAGTTGAACAAGTCAAGTTGTCAACATAAAAAAAAAACTTCTACATATTTAATTTATTCCTTTAAAATTAAAAGAAATATTATATGCTAACTGCAAAAGATGTGGCAAATGCACTTGAGAAAATGCAACATACCTTCATGAGAAAAGTGCTCAGTAAGAACACTAGTAAATTTTCTCAACCTCCTAAATTAAATCTCAAAAACAAAATTGAAACCAAAAGCTATAGCTGATACCCTAATTAATGCTGAAATCCAGACCATCTTACCCATGATCAGAAACAAAAACAACACGTTTCAGTCTTACCAGGGATATTAAAATATTAAACAGTATATCCAAGACCATATAGCTAGTTCAGTAAGTCAATAGTCCTAAAGTCAAATAATACCAAAAAATAATATTTTAATATCTAAGAAAATAAGAACCAGAATGGCATTTTGAAAATAAGATATTATGAAGACCAAACAACAACCACAATAAACCATATAAGAAATAATCGTCTAAGGCTCTCATTCTCACGTTTTTCAGGTATATAAACACACACACACACTCACACACACACACACGTATCTCCAACTCTTGTCAATATCAATATTATCTGAGGTTTTTCCAAAATTAAATGTAGCAGTTGAGCTCTGTCTTCAGTGTGATGTCTCTACTATCAGGAAACTATGGCACATATGTGGGGTTTCTAATTCATCTGTAATGCTTTCTCAGAAATTTCAGAGTCACTGAAGAGAGGTGACTTCACAGTCTTGGCTTCAAAGAGGACCATAAAAATAGCTCTTGACCCATTTATTAAAGTATGTTGTACTCTTAGGAGTCAGTTAAGAAATTAAGTGATATATTTCAAGCTGTAATACTTGGAGAAAATAAGGAAGCAATTTAACTCCTAATGAAATTAAGTTTGGGAATATATAGATTTATAGGTTATGGCTTTATATAAGATAATCACAGTTATTGGTAGCACATAAACATGAAACCCTTCTTATGTAGAGTAGTAGCAATGTCATCTTTTAGTCACAAAGCAAATATTTTCCTAACTCTGTTACATCTCTAATTTATAATAATTATTTGTTTCCATGCCTCCTTTCATATTCTTTTGTCCACTCCCAAGGGAAACTCATAGAGCACTGTTATCCTACTTGGCCTCAGACTGAACACAGTTCTTAACTCAATATAGTAGTTTTGAATTTAATTGGATTTTAGGGATAAAGCAGACATCCCTAAATTCTAGAGAGAGAACAAGACTCGTAGGATCAAAGGTAAAAACATGGACCAACTAGAAAAGCCGAAACATGAGGATTTGGACAGGAGAGTATTAAAAAAACTCTGAAAAACATTGTAGTAGCCAATTACAGAAAACAAAAAACAAAACAAAAACAATTTGTTCAGCATAATGGAACATTTTGATAGTTAAAACATAAGGTTAACCTTTCATGGGACAACTATTTATATACACATAAGTCCATTATGCATTCTGAAGAAAAATTTGGGGAAAAAATGGACGTATCTATATAGAGGTCCTTCCGCTGTTGAAAGCATGATCATTTTGAGATTGCATGGAGTAAACCTTCAGGGGTCCCTCAACAACCTTCAGGTGAACTGTTACATTTTGGATTATAGGGAATAGGGACAAATTACCTCCTCTTAGAATGGAGCAATGGTATAGTCACTTGGAAATGGATTTAAGTAGCAGTGGTGCAGCACTGAAGACTTATATAAAAGTTTCAAGTATGGATCAATATTTTTTGAAACTAAAAAGTAATAGGTTGCCTCCTAAATTCTACCCAGTCTTACTTTTGTTATTCTTAACCAGAAATATCAGTATTCAAAGCACAGACTGTACATTTCCAAAATTTGACATTAGGCTGAAGACATTTTTTCACTGACAGGTTTGAACTTTTCGGATAACCATGAAATTAAATTTCAAGAATATAAAACAAAGTGAAATTACTTCCTTTTTGGAGAATTAATGAATTTTATCAAATTCCTTTAAAAGTTTTTATTAATAATACCAACTATCCATATACTCACTTTTTACTAAAATCATTCTATAATGTAAGAACTCTGAGGTCAGAACTGTGTTTTTGTTTTTCTCTGATACATGTTATAGTAATAGGTAATCTCCAAAAACTCAATATAGAACACAAGAAGGGCTATTCATTTAGTACTCCTTAATCAGAAGCAAAATCCTCATGCATAGAAATAAACACAATTTAAGTCTAGGCTCTGCATATACTAGTACCATTTTAACAAAACTAAACACAATTTTGGTAGGAAAAGTGAAAGTTACATTTATATGGTCACTTAATGAATTAAAAATTTTACGTATCTACCATTTGTTCTTAAAGTCCTGGTGAATGTGTTGAAAGAAAAAAAAAAGTTTTGTCCTCTAAAAGGTTTTAATCTATATAAGGACATCAGAGGATATGTAAATCTTAGAGGTGAAAACAAATGAAAATAAAATCAAGTATCAGAATGTGTGGTGCAGAGCAGAAGGAAACGCTAGTTTCCTCTGTATTTGTATTTCCTTTGTATCTTAAGTGTCATTTACAACACAGATCAGGAAGCCAGATGCAGTGATATTTTCTAAAAATCAAGGTGATCTATGTGCTTTTTGTGACCACACATAGTCTGGTTTCTGAATGATTTATGGTCTTCTCAAACCAATGAAGAAGTTAATAATAACAGTATTTCTTTGAAGAAATTTTTCATTTCTTGCATTGCTATTTAAGTGACTAATAGAAATATAAACCAGGTAAAATTAGTTAATGCATAACACATTTCAAAAAAGTTAGTGTAATTAAAAATACTAACTATATTATCAAAAGACCTAGGTCTTTCCTATTTCTTTCCTAGGAGCTAGAAAATTACCTCTGTTAAGTTTTCTAGACTCTAAAATTTTGAGTCTAGGGGCACCTGGGTGGCTCAGTGGGTTAAGCCTCTGCCTTCGGCTCGGGTCATGATCTCAGAGTCCTGGGATCGAGCCCCACATCGGGCTCTCTGCTCAGCGGGGAGCCTGCTTCCCTTCCTCTTTCTCTATGACTGCCTCCTCTCTGCCTACTTGTGATCTCTGTCAAATAAGTAAATAAAATCTTTAAAAAAAATTTTTTTGAGTCTAGAAATGTGGTCTAATTCACAACATGATGAAGATTATATGTGCCCAGTGTGATAGCATTTTTTAATGACAAAAAATGCACAGTATACTTAAAATATTGGGAAGGTTAGAATTTCTGTAGAGAAATAGTTTTAATGGTTCTTTGTCCCTTATCCTGAACTATACTTCTTTTCTGTTGCAGAAATCAAATTCTCCATGAATTACAAAAATAACATTTATTTTTAACCCATGTTATATGAAGTCTGCTGGATAGCTCTAGCTCAAATAGTTGGTTCAATTTTTCTAGGCTCTGTTAATTTGACCAGTTTATACAAAATCTGAAATGGGATGTCCAAATGAAAATATTCCTTAAGAACTAAATTAATGCATAAATGTTAGGAATGAATTTTATAAACATGCTTCCTTTTATGTTCTCTTTGCCTAACACAACACTGTAAGTAGCAAAATGTTATTCATTGCCCTTCTCAAACTGATCTGTTACGATTTTATAAGAAACAGTCCCAAATTTCCATGCTGATTGTTCTAGAAAATCTGTGTTTCTTTTTTTTTTTTTTTTTGGATTTTATTTATTTGACAGACAGAGATCACAAGTAGGCAGAGAAAGAGGAGGAAGCAGGATCCCCGCTGAGCAGAGAGCCTGATTCGAGGCTCGATCCTAGGACCCTGGGATCATTGAGCCGAAGGCAGAGGCTTTAACCCACTGAGCCACCCAGGTGCCCCACCTGTTTTATTTCTTTCAGTGAGTCCCTGATTGCCAACAGCTAGACTCCTTTTTTAATTCAACTTCTTATAGTCATCAGTAAGATGAAATTAGTAACATCCCACTTGCAGTATTAACATTCTGTCTCAAATTTGTTCTCCTAAAGCAACTTCACTAGGTATATTTTCTTTTTCTTTTTTTTTTTTTTTAAGATTTTATTTATTTATTTGACAGAAATCACAAGTAGGCAGAGAGGCAGGCAGAGAGAGAGGAGGAAGCAGGCTCTCCACGGAGCAGAGAGCCCGATGCGGGGCTCGATCCCAGGACCCTGGGATCATGACCTGAGCCAAAGGCAGAGGCTTTAACCCACTGAGCCACCCAGGTGCCCCAAGTATATTTTCTACCTCCTGCTTTAGCCAGGGTAACACTTGCAACTTCACCAAAACGAACTATGGTCCACTACTTTTTCAGTTTTCTTTAACAGTAAACTTTATAAGCCCCTAGTCAGGTTACCAAAGAAAAAAATTACAAAAGACACAAATTACAAATATCAGAATTTGGAAAGTATCCATCACTACTGATCCCATGAACACTGCAACATTAGTAAATGAGTATTATTAACAACTCTATGCCCACTAATTTGATAACTTGACATTCCCTCAAAGTCATCATCTAAAGAAACTCTCACAAGATGTATAATCTGAACAGATCTCTATTAAAACAACCAAGTCAGTGATTAACAACCTTCCTAAAGGAAATTACCTGTGGCAGGTGGTTTCACTAGTGAATTCTGACAAACATTTCAACAATAATACCAGTTCTCTACAATCTACCCAAAAAGCAAACACTTTCTAAGTCATTCTATGAGGTATTACTCCAATAGCAAAACTGGATGGCAACATGAAGGAAAAAAAAGAAAAACTACAAACCAAGATGTTTCATGAAAACAGATATAAAAACCTACAACAAAACATGAGTAAATAAGATTCAACCCTGTATGAAAACAGCTATACACCACGAACAAGTGGAATGGATTCCAGGTATATAAGGATGTATCAACATTTTAAAATTAATTGTTATAATCCATCACAACATGTTAGACATGAAAAATTGTATTGATACAGAAGAATTATTTGAAAAATGCAATACCATTAATTATTAATAAAAGAAAAAACTTCCAATTAGACATAGAGGGGAAAGTAATCAGGTTGATTTAAATGAAAACTAATGTCCTATTTAGTGGTGAGAAACCAGATACTTTCCCCTTAAGATCACCAGCAAGGCAAGGTGATCTCCTTTCACTGCCCTTACTAAGCACTATACTGGAAGTCCTTGCTAACATAGTGAGGAAAAAAAAGTACTTAAAAAGGGACGCAAGTTGAGAAGAGAAAATAAAAGGCAAATGAAAGCACAGGAGAAGTTGCTCAGTATCTTAGGGCATCAAGGAACTGCAAATTAAAACAACAAGATACCACTGTGCATCTAGAATGATTAAAACCCAAAACACTGACGAGAATGTGGAGCGACAGAAACTCCCAGTCATTGCTTGCAAGAAAGATAAATGGTCTGACCGCTTACATGTAGAACACAGTTCGGAAGTCTTTTTTATGACGTTCGTCACAGTCTTATTACAATATCTATCAGTTACTCTTCTAAATACTTACATGAGTTGAAAACTTATGTTCACACAAAAAGCTGCACATAAAGGTTCTATCACTTCCTTCAGAATTGTAAAATATGGAAAAAATCAAATGTCATATAATAGGTGAACAGATAAATTGGTACATCCTAACAACAGAAAATTATCCAGCAATAAAAAGAAACAAACTATCAAGTTTTGGGAAAAAAAAGGGAGAAACCCTGAATGATTATGGAAAAGCCTGTCCACAAAGACTACATACAGTATCCTTTCAACTAAATGACATTCTGAAAAGACGTATATATGGAGATAGTAAAAAATAAGTGGTTGCTGGGGATTAAGGGTAAGAGTAAAAGTAGACAGAGCACAGGAAAGTACAAGGCAGTGAAAATATTCTGTAGCACACTGTAATGAAATATATACAAGATACTGTACATTTATCAAAACTTCCAGAATATACAACACGAAGAGTGAACTCTAACATAAACTAGGTACCTCAGGAAATGATAGCATATCAGTAATGATTCAATTTTAACAAAGGTATCACACTAATGCGGGAAATTACTAACATGGGAAACTATATGTGGAGGAAAAGGATACATACCAAATTTGCAGTTTCTGCTTCATTTTTCTATAACCCCAAACTAGTCTAAAATATAATCTATTAATGTAAAAAAAAAACAAAACCCTCATTTCCAGTCCCAGCTCCGCAAGTAAAGAACTTGGAATTTCTTGCTAAGTTAAAACGAATGAAAACACTAAGCAGATTGAAAAATCAGTGACTCTTCATGGCTCTCTAAGAGAAGACAGGACACAGGGAAACAAATCACCTGCCCCCAGCACCGGAGAGACGAACACAGGAAGACACGGGAGTTACGACTCACCGCAGTAGAGATTCAGCAGAAACCACCACTGAAGGAGAACCAGGGTAGGAAAACCCGAGGTGCAGTTGCTGAGTTCCTAAGAGGCTGAACACAAACAACTCTGAGAGTTGAAAACTCCCGAGAAGAGTCATAAAATGGCCACCACCAGATAGATATACCTCCAGGAGCCTGACCAGGTTTCCTCAATAAGTAATGGAGAAAACTCCCCCCACGTGTGTTTTGGGCAGGGCCTGGGGGAAATTTGAAGTTGGTAAATGTAGATAATTATTCAGGATGAAATGCTCCGTATTTTGGAAGTCATTATACTATTCCTTTTACTTTAGTGAATGTTTGAAAATTTCCACAGTAATAAAAACAATGATAGCAAAAAAAAAAAAAAAGAAAGAAAAGAAAAGAAAAAGAACTAACCAGAGCAAACTGCTTTCCCCTTAACAAAGCCTGCCCTCAAGGGAAACTATTTAACCAGAGTCAAACCTGCTGGGGTGTTGGGAGACCCAGCTCACCTGCTGAAAGAAAAATAACCAAGTCCAGCCAGTCTAATTTTCCACAGGAAAGAAGGGAAATAGCCAAGTAAAGACCATTCTAGCCGTCCTGTACCACCTAAAGGAAAGGAAAAAAGCAAACAAAACAAAACTGAGAAATGCTTCTGAAATTCATAGTTCAGAAGACACATCCATTAACTAAAAGACTCACTAAAATATCATGAGGCTTAATCATAGGACTATAGAATGCTTCTTCTCTCCTCATATCTCATACTGCAATACCAAAGGTCTATTTATTTTTTATTTTTTTAAAGATTTTATTTACTTAGTTGACACTAGAGAGAGAATACAAGCAGGCAGAGCAGCAAGCAGAGGGAGAGGGAGAAGCAGGCTCCCCATGGAGCAGGAAGCCCCACGTGGGACACGATCCCAGGACCCTGACATCATGACCTGGGCCGAAGGCAGCTGCTTAACCAACTGAGACACCCAGGCACCCTGCAAAACTTGATTTATAGACACTCAAATTTGGCCTCTTTTGTTTTTAAGCCCTTATATGGGAGTAAATAAATGACTGAGAGTTTTACTGATTTTAAGTTAGAGCATAAGCAATCTGGCTGCAGCTACCAGCACCTAGTATTTAAGGGAAGGATTCGACTCCAGCATTACGTTCTTTCGCTTTCCCATCACCTAGCATAGATGTGGCTGCAAGTGGCCGCAGCAACATGCATGTGACCCAATCTGAAATATACCTTTCAAGCAACGTTGACTTCCTCAGCACTCTTGCATTCCCAGTGATTCAACGATAATGCTTTCCAACATGTTATCGGTCTCAAATATTAACAAAATCCCTCATCTAATTCCAATACATGTTTGCCATCTTTTTGAGGTTACAATCTCGTTTTCCAAATAAAAATGAAGTAAATTACAGTTTGAAATGTATCTCTCAAGAGGAAATTCTGCCAAAACAGAATGTCCCCGTAATTCATACAATTAGTATGGTTTTGCCATTTCTTTTCTGTGTGGTTCATTTTACAGATGATAGCGTGAGGCCCAGGCCATCTAATTGATCTCGGGGCACAAAGGTTATGTAGCCTCCTGTCCTATTAGTGCTTCTACACAGCTACCAGGAAAAGGCAGCATGACCAAAAAATGCCATGGGGCATGAGGTCTTCTAAATAATCCCACTGTAATTTTTTCAATCGCTGCCCAATGTCTTCTTCAGAACAGCAGCAAACGTCAATGAGGACTCAGGTGTGTCTGTTCAGGGTAGAATCACTGTTGTTCATACAGTAAGAGAAAAACAGACCAGATGCTCTGTGCTGCTGAAGAGGGGGAAGAAAGAAGGGCCACTGATTCTACCTATTATTTTGGAGACAATATATCTATTCTCTGAACTAGAAGATCAGTGTGGCATTGGCTTTGCCTAAACTAGGCTATTAGTGTGATGACCGATTTGAACAGTATGTGAGATTCTTAACGATGATCATAAAAGTGGCAGCGAATACTACCTTGCTGCCATCTGAGCAAAACAGCCTGTACCATCAGCCTTTACTGGCAGTGACAGCCCCTCTACCCTGGCCACGTTTAAATGCTTCACAGAATTCAAAACAGGAAACTAGAGCTTGGATGTCTGGTTGACTTATCTGCATGCTTGTCTAGACATCATCGCATAGAAATAGTAAAACCTATGTGTTTGGAGAAAACTTTGACTTTGTGGTGGGTGCTCCGACATAAGGATCAAAATGAAGTTTAGATCATTTCTGTTTTTATCACCTTTATCATTGATATAAAAACATTCACGATATTGATGCAAGGGTTGGGGATAACATATAAGCAGAGGACTCAGGGCTGGTACAAAGAAAAGAATTAGGTTCTTTTGTCTGATCTCTTCAAATCCCTCCTGGACCCAAAAAGGATGGACTCTTACATTTCACCATGAATGAAAATCACAAGTACTACTCTCCTTTACTAATCTTTTTCAACCTCTGCAAACTGAGATGAAAACTGTTCCTTTTAAAACAGCGGTTTAACAGAGAAGAGAATACGACAAAACCACATCTCCCTGCCACCTCAGGGCACCTCACCCCACTGACCTCACTTGAATTTTTCCAGAGCAGTAATCACTGCCTGGTAGTTCATGTGATTGTTTCTCTACAGTCTCTCTCTCTCCGAGAATGGAAGTGCCAAATGGACACAAATTTTGTTTTGCTCACTTTTGTGTCTCCAGTAAAACTAGCATGTGATATACCTTCAGTGAACATCAGCTGAGTGAACGAATAAAGGCAGAAAAGGTCATTGAGTGCCAAGAAATGGTGGCGAGAAACACCAAACGATGAAGGTAGAATTTATAAAGAGAAAAATGGACGCTGGTGATTTTGTTTTACCCCTTAGACTTTTCTCAGTTTGCTGGAGGATACTGACATGGCTGTGTGTATAAGATATACACATATCTGTCAAATATAATCTTGGAAAGGTTTATATTGTGAGAATAAATATACCTCGAAGGAGAGGAAAAGGAAGATACACAAATACAAGACAAGTGATATGAAAAGAAAAGAAAAAGCTATCTGCATCCAAATCCATTTTCTGCCCAACTCTTTTTTGCTTTCCAAGACATTCTGTTTTACTAACCATCTCCTTAACTTCCTGGGGGTGGAGACCCTGGCTTATCTTTCTGATATGCAGGTCACTATAGTAATTGTGGTCCCTTGGCTTCTGGAAGTTATAAACTCCCACCTCTTCACTGTTGCTTTGGGGTTCCATCTTTTCTGTTGCTCTCCAGCCAAACTCTGTGATCGTCTTTCTCACCATCAGTCCTGGCCTACAGAAGAAAGTCTCTACAGTACAAAATGGTGCCAGTGCCCCTTTCACCAGTGGTGTTCCTGATGCCTTTGGTAAATGGATGTGCCTCTGGGCATTCTTACAGAATATAATCCTCCATTGAGTGGTCTGGTCTCACAGAATATATTCCCTCCTGCAAAGTCACTTTTCTGAGCCATTTTGACCCATTCTAGAACTGTATCCCAGGGAAACTCAGGCATTCCCATCCCACTTTGTTCGATGTGAACAATCATTCTCTCCAGGCTTTTAAGGGCCACTCTAGCAGTGAACTTGTCCTATTTTCTGGGTCTTCACTGGTTGCTAAACTCTATATTGGGAATGTGCCCCCAAGTCTATGAACTCTTGTTTATACAGCCTCAAGTTCTGTCCCTCTCTGCCTTGACAGACACCCTTAAGCAAGCACCGTCATACTCCTGCTGGTAATATTAGCTCATCCCTGCACCTCCTTTGGAATGCTCTTGACCAGTTACTGAGGTTCTTGATGAGTTTCAAAACATGCTTTTTCTTGTTTATGCCATCCTTGTCTCCCACTTATCTGTATACTGTTTCTACTTCTGATCTGGTCTGACTCTAAAAGCATCGTAAAGTAGAACATCGAGGTGGAAGAAAATCATGCTCTATTTTTAATAACCAGTTGACAAGACCCATTGAGACATTTTCAGACTTACAAAGAGAAACATAACGCATGCATTAATATAGGGAGATAGCTTGCTTAAAATGGATAGAGTTACTATTTGTTTTATTTTAAAAGGGAGGCTTCATCAAGTGAAAAGATAGAAAGCTGAGGTAGTTTTTTTTTTTTTTTTAAGATTTTATTTATTTATTTGACAGAGAGCAGTCACAAGTAGGCAGAGAGGCAGACAGAGTGAGAGGGGGAAACGGGCTCCCGGCTGAGCAGAGAGCCCGATACGGGGCTCGATACCAGGACCCTGGGATCATGACCTGAGCCAAAAGCAGAGGCTTTAACCCACTGAGCCATCCAGGAGCCCCTTTTTAAATATATTCACTTTAATTACATTCATTCACCAGGGAGGAAAATCCTTACCCTTTTAGATAGAAGGTGAAATGAAATATCATCTTTAGGAAGAAATACAATGTTTAGAGGTAACATAGCTATGAATTAGAGGAGTCTAATAAATGGAGATTTTCTATTGATAGTATTTCAACAAAAATACTACTGAATGTTGACCTTTAACTTTTCTCTTCAGTATTGCTTTGAATTTGAGTTGCTAGCACTCTTTACTTGCAATATTAATAGAAATGTACATAAATTTTGGAAAGTTAAAAGAGAACCTTGCCCATGATGGAACACTCATGCTTTGCTTTCTCACTTGGAAACAGTAAATTGCAAAAACGCATTTAAGCAGCTAGTTTCCTGCTTGAAAATACTAAATCACTTCTTCTGATTTCCTCTTTGTGCTTTGCTAAAAGGGAACTTTTATCTTGTGCCCTAGTAATGACAAGGTGGATACTTTCTGTATTTCTGTTAGGTGCTTGCATTAACATCACTTCTTAACCTTATATAACAAAGACCATCACCCACAAGACAAAGCAGATTGGAAACATGAAAAACAACATGAGATTTACGAAATACATACGTGCATACATACAAAAACTTATTGTCAGGCAGCCCCGAGTGATGGACCAATTACCCAATGCAAATTGCATACATTCATGCTTAGTTTTTAAAGAGATCTGTTCAAAATGTTGTTATTGTTTCATAAAAAATATTTTTTTTTCTATGTGTGCTACTTGTTTTATGCAGCCTACTGGTTTAAGGTTTAAGTACCAAAAATATTAAATTGTTTGGGTCTATATATAAATACTTGAATATATTGATGAGCAAGTTTTAAAAAGATATAATTTATTCTAATTGCCATGTTCTATGACTGAGAGATTTATTTTATTATTTAATTCTTGCCCCATAAGATACTCCCCAAAGGTTTTTCTACCTTTTTTCTTGGAGGAGGGAGGGGTTGATAAGGTTGTTCAGTTGATATAACAATAGATTTATGGCAGCTATAATCCACTTAAATAATGTCATGATCTCTCCTTACCAAAAGGGCATCTGAAGTTCTCGATGTCATGTCTCCAATAAAGGGTCCTATAGTTGGGAGTTTTGGAGAATAATGATGGTGAATTTAAAAATATTTTAAATGAGGGGCGCCTGGGTGGCTCAGTGGGTTAAGTCTCTGCCTTCAGCTCAGGTCATGATCCCAGGGTTCTGGGATCAAGCCCCACATCGGGCTCTCTGCTCCGCGGAGAGCCTGCTTCTCCGCGCCCCCTACCCCCCACCGCCTGCCTCTCTGTCTACTTGTGATCTCTGTCAAATAAATAAATAAAACCTTTTAAAAAATATTTTAAATGAATACAATGTATTTTTCTCAAGCTGGAAGTTCAACCTGTTCTTTTAGCTTTAGATATCTTTCATAGCTCATCAATATGAGATAAGATTGAAAACCACAGTGGATAAACTGAAATGCATCACTAAATAAAAAACAGGAAGTAAGTCAATGATTACCTCTCCTGTTGTATAAATATGTGAAGAAATATACTGAGCACACATCAGTTCCATCAACAATATCATTGAGTAATTAATCTCTACCTGTATGTTTACCCCAAATAGTTTTTATATTTAACTTATCATACCTTGATTAAATTTGCAGTACAATGACTGACTCACCCCCAAAGAATAAAAGAGAGTCTGTGATAACCTTAATTTCAACAAGTCAAGTCCTGTTTATTGATAACCTTGAAATGTTAGCTTATGTTCTAATAGCACAAATGCATTATTTATAAGATGAATTTGTAATTAATTTCCCAAACAAGGAAAATTTGAGAATAAAAGAATAAAAGAGGCACTATTAATTGTAATAAAAGAAGAGAGGGAATAACCCAGGATAATCCTGGCCATAATGACTTCAATTATTAAACATTGTTGACATTAACCAATATACCCATTTCTAAATTCCACAGTCCCAATTTGCCTTCTTTTTGCATTCATGATCCCTACTGTAGAGTCTAATTTAGACAAAAAGAATGAAGATGAACAGCAAAGAGTCTGGACCCAGACTGCATTGGTTCAAACCGCAGTTCTTCCACTTACTATTTGTGATATCTTGGGAAATTTACCTAAACTCTCAATTACTTATTTCCTTTACCTTTAAGTGGGACTGAAGAGTTCGGTAAATATTTCATGTATTTGTGAGGATTGATTAGGATATCAGATATTTAAAACTGTGCTTAGCACACAGTAAATGATTAATAAATATAAATTACTATTATTGGCCGAAATATATTACAGTCACTTCTGTATATAAAAATTGGAGGGGAGGAAGGCCAAATTGTATTTTCTTATTATATTATCTTACTTTTTCATAAACAGAAGAATTAATGGTAAATTAAGTCTATACAATGAAGAATGAAGTTTTGGTGACTAGGGAAGAATCTCAATTTTGCTCTAGCTTACGTCCCTGCGGATTGGTGTGCACATTGTAAAAGAAGTTTATTTATTTCCAAAGATTTTTTTATTCCTTAAAAAAATTAACATATAATGTATTATTTGTCCCAGGGAAATCAGTCTGTGAATCACCAAGTTTGCACATTTTCACAGCACTCACCATAGCACATACTCTCCCCAATATCCATAACCCAACCACACTATTCCTACCCACCCCCACCCCCCAGCAACCTTCAGTTTGTTTTGTGAGATTAGGAGTCTTATGGTTTGTCTTCCTCCTGATCCCATCTTGTTTCATTTTTCCTCCCTACCCCCCAGGACCCCCTGCCCTGCCTCCCAAATTCCTCAGATCAGAGAGGTCATATGATAATTGTCTTTCTCTGACTGACTTTTTTGGCTTAGCATAATACCCTCTAGTTCCATCCATGTCTTTACAAATGGCAAGATTTCAGGGGTTTTGATGGTTGCATAGTATTCCATTATATATATGTACCACCTCCTCTATCCATTCATCTGTTGATGGACATCTAGGCTCTTTCCATAGTTCGGCTATTGTGGGCATTGCTGCTATAGACATTGGGGTGCAGGTGCCCCTTCAGATCACTACGTTTGTATCTTTGGGGCAAATACCCAGCAATGCAATTGCAGGGGTGTAGGGTAGCTCTATTTTCACTTTCTTGAGGAACCTCCACACTATTTTCCAGAGTGGCTTCACCAGCTTGCATTCCCACCAACAGTATGAAAGGGTTCCCCTTTCTCCACATCCTTGCCAACATCTCTCATTTCTTGACTTGTTCATTTTAGCCATTCTGACTGGTGGTATCTCATTATGGATTTGATTTGTATTTTCCTAATATCGAGGGATGTTGAGCACTTTTTAAAAAAATTTTTTTTTAATTTATTTATTTGTCAGAGAGAGAAGGAGAGAGAGTGAGCAAGCACAGGCAGACAGAGTGGCTGGCAGAGGCACAGGGAGAAGCAGACTCCCTGCCGAGCAAGGATCTAAAGCCTTGTTTTCATAATAACTCACTAGACATTTGTTCATTAACCCACATTCATATTTTATATGGGCTGGAGGGCCTATTTTAACACACCCTTCATGAGTTGCTACTTAAAATGTGTGTTTACTGTTGTAAGAAAAAATATAACTTGAACTGTTGTAGTACGATTAATACCTTTTTACTATTGAAATAAAGGCATTTTTAAATTAAACTTAGATGTGGGACTCGATCCCAGGACGCTGGGATCATGACCTGAGCCAAAGGCAGCCGCTTAACCAACTGAGCCACCCAGGCGTCCCATTGAGCACTTTTTATTTAAAGTGTTGGGATGCCTGGGTGGCTCAGTTGGTTAAGTGGCTGCCTTCGGCTCAGGTCATGATCCCAGCGTCCTGGGATCGAGTCCCACATCGGGCTCCTTGCTCGGCAGGGAGCCTGCTTCTCCCTCTGCCTCTGCCTGCCACTCTGTCTGCCTGTGCTCGCTCTCTCTTTGACAAATAAATAAATTTAAAAAAAAAATAAAGTGTCTGTTGGCCATTTGGATGTCTTCTTTGGAGAAATGTCTGTTCATTTGTCTATCTCTTGATTGGATTATTTGTTCTGTGGGTGTTGAGTTTGGTAAGTTCTTTCTAGATTTTGGATATGAGCCCTTTATCTGATATGTCATTTGAAAATATCTTCTCTCGTTGTTTGTCTTTTGGTTTTGTTGACTGTTTCCTTTGCTGTGTAAAAGCTTGCTATCTTGATGAAATCCCAACAGTTCATTTTTGTTTTTGTTTCCCTCACCTTTGGAGATGTGTGTAGCGAGAAGTTGCCATGGTTGAGGTCAAAGAGGTTGCTGCCTCTGTTCTCCTCAAGGATTTGGGTGAATTCCTGTCTCACGTTGAGGTCTTTCATCCACTTGGGGTCTATTTTTTGTGTATGATATAAGGAAATGGTCCAATTTCATTATTTTGCATATGGCTATCCAGTGTTCCTAGCACCATTTGTTGAAGACACTTTTCCCCCCCACTGGATATTCTTTCCTGCTTTGAGGAAGATAAGTTGACCCTAGAGTTGAGGGTCCATTTCTGGTTTCCCTATTCTGTTCCACTGATCTGTGTGTCTGTTTTTGGGCCAGGACCATACTGTCTGGATATTACAGCTTTGTAATAGAGCTCGAAGTCTGCAATTGCATTGTCATCAGCGTTGGTTTTCTTTTTCAACATCCCTTTGGCTATTTGGGGTCTTTTCTGCTTCCACACAAATTTGGGGATGATTCATTCCAGTTCTGTGAAAAATGTGGTTGGTATTTTGATAGGGATTGCATTGAATCTGTGGATTGTTCTGGGTAGCATAGACATTTTCACAATATTTGTTCTTCCAATCCATGACCATGGAACATTTTTCTGTTTGTGTCTTCCTCCATTTCATTCATGACTATGGTATGGTTTTCTGAGTACAGATCCTTTGCCTTTTTGGTTAGATGGAGTCCTAAGTATCTAATGGTTTGGGTGTGATTATACATGGGCCGGACTCCTTAATTTCTTTTTCTTCTGTCACATTGTTGCTGCAGGCAAATGCAAGTGATTTCTGTGTATTGATTTTATATCCTGACACTTTACGGAATTCCTGGATGATTTATAGCAATTTTGGGGTGGAGTCTTTTGCGTTTTCCACAGAAAGTGTCCTATTGTCTGCAAAGGGTGAGAGTTTGACTTCCTCTTTGCTGATTCAGACACCATTTATTTCTTTTTGTTGTCTGATGGCTGAAGCCAAGAATTCTAATACTATGTTGAGCAATAGTGATGAGAATGGGCATTCTGTTGTGTTCCTGGCCTGAAGGGAAAAGCTCTCAGTTTTTCCCCACTGGGAATGATATTCTCTGTGCACTTCCCATAGATGCCCTTTATGATGTGGAGGTATGTACCCTCTATCCCTCCACAGTGAAGAGTTTTGATCAAGAAGGGATGCATTAAACATCTTTTGAGAGCATCCTATGGTTCTTGTTCCTTCTTCTATTAAGGTAGTGAATTCCATTGATAGATTTGTGGTTGTCGAACCACCCTTGCAGCCCAGGAATAAATGTGATTTGGTTGTGGTGAATCATCCTTTTAATGGGCTAGTATGTTGGTGAGAATTTTTGCATCCATATTCATCAGGGATAGTGGTCTGTAATTCTCCTTTTGGGTGGGGTCTTTGTCTGGTTTTGGGATCAAGGTAATGCTGGCCTTATCAAAAGGGTTTGGAAGTCTTCCTTCCAGTTCTGTTTTTTGGAAAAGTTTCAGAAGAAGTATTAAATCTTTTTTAAATGTTTGGTAGAATTCCCCTGGGAAGCCGCCTGGTGCTGGGCTCTTGTTTCCTGGAGGATTTTTGATGACTGCTTCAATTTTGTTGCTGATTATGAGTCTCTTCAGGTTTCCTTTTGCTCCTGATTCAGTTTTGGTCATTTCTATGTTTCTGGGAATGCATCCGTTTTTTCAAGACTGCCTGATTGGTTGACATAGACTTGGCATTCTATGTTCTTTTTTTTTTTTTCTATGTTCTTATACTTGTTTGTATTTCCTTGGTGTTGGGTGTGATCTCTCCTTCTTGATTCATGATTTTATTTATTTGGATCCTTTCTGTGTTATTTTTGAGAAATCTGACCAACGGTGTATCAATCCTATTAATTCTTTCTAAGGAGCAGCTCCTAGATTCGTTGAATTGTTCTACAGTTCTTTTGGTTTCTACTTCATTGATTTCTGCTCTAATCTTTATTATTTCTCTTCTCCTTCTGGGTTTAGGCTTTCTCTGCTCCTCTTTCTCCAGCTCCTTTAGGTGTAGGGTTAGGTTGTGTATTTGAGACCTTTCTTGGTTCTTGAGAAACGCTTGTAGTGCTATATACTTCCCTCCTAGGACCGCCTTTGTTGCATCCCAAAGATACTGAGCAGTTGTGTTTTCATTCTCCTGTGTTTCCATGAATTTTTAAAGTTCATCTTGAATTGACTGGGTGACCCCTACATTCTTTAGTAGGATGCCCCCTAGCCCCTAGCATTTGAGTTCTTTCCACCTTTCCTCTTGTGATGGAGATTTGTTTTCAAAGCACTGTGGTTTGAAAATATGCAGGGAATGATCCCAGTCTTTTGGGATGAGAATGAATATGGCCGCCTCTCTATCTCTGGCCCTGGAGCTGAGAGTTCAGGCCCCACTCCTCAGTGTGCCCTCACAGAAAAGCGGTCAATCTTTTGTGTCTCCCTGGTCTCTGTCTGCACTTTGCTCACCGGACCTGTGACCAAGCATTTCTGTCTCTGGCCCACGACCCCGTTTGGAGTCCCCAAGCCCAGCAGACTCCTGCAGCATGCTCAGGCACCACTCCTCCTGGGAGAGGACGGGGGCTCTCCCCAGGTGTGCCGCTTCTTGGGCCCCTTCCCAAAGAGCAGTGGCCAGACTGTGCTGTGGATCACAGTTATAGCAACCTCCAGCTTAGAGCCCACTCCTGGGCTCACTCTGTGTAGCTGGCTTCCCTCTCCAGTAACCCTCAAGTGCCCCTGGTCTTCCTGGGACCCCGGGGATCCCGAAACCACACTGTCCCATCGAGGGTTCCACCCCCTGCCCAGCTGCCAGAGCAACACTCCTCACCAGAGAAGACTTCCAAAAGTTCTGATTTTGTGCTCTGCTGCCCCTAACACTTGGCAGTAGCCAGCTGACAGAGGATCCCTCCCCGAAGAGTTTATATTCCCATCTATCAGCTTAGACTCACTTTTCTCTACTTCCTACCTTGTGGAAAGTGGTCACTTTTCTGTTTGTAGAGTTGCTGCTATTCTTTTCTTGGATCTATGCTTGAATTTTCAGGTGTTCAGAATGGTTTGATAGCTCTCTAGCCAAATTCCTTGTGCCAGATGAAATGAAGGCGTCCTAGTCCTCTGCCATCTTGGACTTTCTCCCTCTTCTTCTTTCTCCAGATTGCTTTGGGTACGGTGGACATGTTAAGGCGATTAACTCTTCCAGTTAATGCACATGGCATATGCTTCCATTTATTTGTGTAATCTTCCAAATCTTTGCCCATACATTTACCCACCAACATGCACATATTTTTCCTTTCTTTTCCACCATGTGTTCAGTATACCAGGTCTTCCTCATTCTTGGTTATTTTTATTCCTAGATTTTTTTTTCTTGATGCAGTTGTCAATGGCATTGCTTTCTTAATCTCTTTGTGAAAGCTGTTCATCAGAATATAGAAATACAAGTTGGGGCACCTGGGTGGCTCAGTTGGTTAAGTGTCTACCTTCAGGTCAGGTCATGATCCTGGGGTTATGGGAATGAGTCCAGCACTGGGCTCGCTGCTCAGCAGGGAGTCTGCTTTTCCCTGACTCTCTGCTGTTCCCCCTGCTTATGCTCTCTCTCTCTGTGTCAAATAAATACATTCTTTAAAAAAAGAAATGCAACATATTTCTGTATATTGACTTTGTATCCTGCAACTTTACTGAATTTATTTTTCTAATTTATTCAAATTTGTTTATTTTTAATAAAAAAATTATTTTTTATGGACGCCTTAGGAATTTCTACATATAGTATCATGTCATCTGCAAATAGTGACCATTTTCTTTTCCTATTTAGATTTCATATCTTGTTTTGTTTTGTTTTGTTTTGTTTTTTTCGTCTAAATGGTTTGGCTACGGCTTTCAATACAATGAAGAACGAAAGTGGTAAGAGTGGCCATCTTTATCTTATTTTTGCTGGTCGTGGGAAAGTTTTCAGGATTTCACCTTCAAGTATAACGTCAGCTGTGGGCTTTTCATATAGGGCCTCTGTTCGGTTGAGGTATGTTCCCTCAGTACCCAGGTGGTTTAGAGTCTTTATCATAAATGCATATCAAATCTTGTCAAGTGTTCTTTCTGCATCTGTTGTAACAATTCTAGGATTTTTATCTTTTATTTTGTTAAGGTGGTGTGTGCTATTGGTGGATGTGCAGATGTGGAATCATCCTTGCATCCCTGAAATAAATCCTACTGGATCATGTTGTGTGATTCTCCTGATGGATTGTTGAATTGATGTTGCCGATAATTTTTTGAGGATTTTTTGCATCTCTGTTCATGAGGGATATTGGCCTTTCCTTTTCTTTTTTTTTTTTTTTTTTAAGATTTATTTATTTATTTGACAGACAGAGATCACAAGTAGGCAAGAGAGGCAGGCAGGGAGAGAGAGGAGGAAGCAGGCTCCCTGTAGAGCAGAGAGCCCGATGTGGGGCTCAATCCCAGGACGCTGGGATCATGACCTGAGCTGAAAGCAGAGGCCTTAACCCACTGAGCCACCCAGGCGCCCCTCCTTTTCTTGTAGTACCCTTGTCTTGTTTTGGTAGCAGCGTACTGCTTTCTTCATGAAATGAGTTTGGATGTATGCCCTGCTCTCCTTTTTTAAAAACAGTTTGGGAAGGGTTGGTATTAATTCTTCTTCTACTGTCTGGTTAGAACTCCTCAGTGAAACTGTCTGGTCTTGGGCATTTGTTTCCAGGGAGGATTTTACTATAAAATCAATCTTTTTACTAGTGATCAGTCTGTTCAGATTTTTTTTTTCCTTCACCATTCATTCTAGGTTGTTGTTAGAAACTTATCCATTTCTTCTAGGTTGTCCAGGGTGTTGGCCTCTACTTGCTCATAGTACTCTCTAATGATCTTTTGTAATTTTGTGATAGTCATTGTAATAGCTCATGTTTCTTTCTTTTTTTTTTTTTTTAAGTTTTTCACATTTTTAATTTAAATTCAGTTAGCCAAGGTATAGTTTTTGATGTAATGGTCAGTGATTCATTAGTTGCATGTAACACCCAGGGCTCATCACCACATGTCCCCTCCTTAACACCCATCACTCAACTACCCTGCCCCCCACCTACCTCTCCTCCAGTTTGTTTCCTATGATTAAGTCTCTCATGGTTTGTCTCCCTCTCTGATTTCTTCCCATTCAGTTTTCCCTCCTTTCCCCTGTGGTCCTCCACACTATTCCTTGTGTTCCACATATGAGTGACACTATATGATTATTGTCATTCTCTGCTTAATTGATTTCATTTAGTATAACCCCCTCCAGTTCCATCCATGTTGATGCAAATGGTGGGCATTCATCCCTTCTGATGGCTGAATTCTATGGTATGTATGTACCACATCTTCGTTATCCACTCCTCTGTTGAAGGACATCTCAACTCCTTTCAGTTTGGCTCTTGCGGACATTGCTGCTATGAACATTGGGAAGCATGTGCCCCTTCTTTTCATCTGTATCTTTGGGATAAATACCCAGGAGTGCAATTGCTGGATGGTAGGGCAACTCTACTTTTAACTTGAGGAAACTTCATGCTGTTTTCAAGAGTGACAGCACCAGCTTGCATTCCCACCAACAGTGTCAGAGAGTTCCCCTTTCTCCACATCCTTGCCAACAGTTGTTGTTTCCTGTCCTGTTAATTTTAGCCATCTTAAATGCTGGGAGGTGGTATCTCATTGTGGTTTTGAATTCCCTGATGACAATTGATGGGAAGCATTTTTTCATGGACTGTTGGCATTTTGTGTGTCTTCTTTGGAGGAGTGTCTCTTCCTGTCTTCTGCCCATTTCTTGAGTTGTTTCATTGTTTCTGGGCTGTTTGAGCAGTTCTTTGTAGATCTTGGATGCCAAACCTTTATCTGTCAGGCCATTTGCAAATATCTTCTCCCATTCTGTAGGTTGCCTTTTAGGTGTTTTTTTTTTTTTTTAATTATTATTAATTTATTTTTTTTTAAGTTTCTTTCAGTTTTCCAGAATTCATTGTTTATGCACCATACCCAGTTTGTTAATTGTTTCCTTTGCTGTGCAGAAGAATTTTACCTTGATGAAGTCCCAATAGTTCATTTTTGCTTTTGTTTCCCTGGCCTTTAGAGACATGTCTTGCAAGAAGTTGCAGTGCCCAAGGCCGAAGAAGTTGTTGTCTGTATTCTCCTCTAGGATTTTGATGGGAGACAGGAATCAATTATCTTTCCTCATTGTATTTGAGCCCTCTCTCTTTCTAGCTAAAAGTTTGTCAGTTTGGTTTAACTTTCCAAAAAAGGCAGCTCATCTCCATTGGATTTATTTCCACTTTCCTTTTTGTTATTTCCTTCTATTTACTGATTTGGGGCTTTGCTGGTCCCCCCCCCCCTTTAGTTCTCATGTATATTAGGTTGATTATTGGAGAGCTTTCAGATGGATTGATGAGGACCTGAATTTCTATGAACTTATCCCTTAGAGCTACTTTGGCTGCATCCCATAAATTTTCATAGGTTCTCTTTTTCATTTGTTTCAAGGTGCTTTTAAATTTTCTTTTGATTTCTTATTTGACTATCAGTTGTTTACTAGCATGTTGTTGAATTTCCACATATTTGTGACTGTCCCATTTTCTTCTTGTGACTGATTTCTACTTTCATACTATTGTGGTTGGACAAGATTTGAACCAGAGCATGAAGGGAGCATTCGGTTTAAAGGTTAGTTCCCTGGGGTATTTTCTGAGGGCAGACCATAACTTCCATGGAGACAGAGGAAGATTTTGTGAGATTGGGTAGGGGGAGGTGGTCAACCCTTGTTAGAATTATTGGTTACTACCATGTAAGCTGTGTACCACTGTTCACACTGTAGCCCTGATGCACACATACTTCCTTAGAAACATTTTCCAGGAGGTGCAGGGTGGCCTTCTCTAACAGAAAGGTGCCATTTGGGTTCATGGCATGTCCCCAAGTCATAAACCAGGACATATGGTAAATTGGGGCATCAGAATCTGACTTTCTGTTGAAAGCAACAGGAACAGGGCATGGTGAGTTTCATGACAATAGCTGAGGTCCCAAGTGACCCACTGGGTGTTGGTGGTGGGTGGGGTAGTGGGGTCTGTGGTCTGTCTCATCAGAACCTGTGGAATTCAGGGAAACCCTCCTGTCTGTTGAGTTGTGTGGAAACAGGTAGACAGCAGTCTCTGGCCAGGCAGGAGGGTCACACCAGAGGGACAGTATGTGGTGGGAGCCAGTGTTCCGTTTCCATGAAAACTGACTGGGATCTGGTGACTGTGATTCCTAGCAGCAGCATGGGGAGAGGAGGGCGGTGGTGGTGCACACTTCCTAGGGTTGTGGTCAGCACCAAACTGGAGTCCACTGAAGTGAACTGTGCCTGACAAAAGGCGCCCAGTCACTGTAGCTGTGGGCACTGTGCCTATGGCACTTTCATGCCAGGGGCTCCCATGCTGCCGCCTCCTATTTTTCATCATCTTCATGGTCATGAGCCTCTGCTCTTGCCCCATGGCCCCCTAGGGTACTGCCCTCCTTCCATCTGGCCCTCATCCTCTGCCTTGTGCAAGCCGATGCCATGGTAGCCTTCTCAAGAGGCAGCTCTGTCAGTCCCCTGATGGAACACTTCCATCGGTCCCCTGTGAGGTGAGGATGATGCCCTGCCCTGGAAGGAGGCTGCAGGTCCCCAATCAGGAGAGCCACGTCTTCCTTTTCAGCCTGGCCAGCCCTCCCCTCAGTCCTCCTCAGGGAAGCTGTCATTCTTCCTCAGGTGACAGCTCTGACCTTAAAAACCAATATTGTTTTGTGTTTCTCCATGCCTGAGTTTGTCCATGGCATGTCTTTTGAACATCTCAGTGGGTTTTCAGCAGTCCTGCAGGGCAGTCTGCTCAAAGAGGGGATGAGCTCGGAGGGCCAGCCTTCCCTGCCACCGCCCTCTGCATGTCCCTGAGCCCTGGAGCCAGCTGTCCCACGCTGAATGCTGAGGGACCTGAGCCAGCCCATCCTGAGCCCAGGCTGTGTCAGCAGTGTAGACTGATGTGCGCCAGGAGCGGTGGGCAGGTGGCCAGAGGCAGGCAGTTTCTCTTCCTTATTCCTTCCCCCCTCTCCCTCCCAGAGGTAGCTCAGAGCAGCCTCCACACCCCACATCACAAGATCCCTTGACCTGTGCCTCCAGCATTCAGCTGGTGAGCTTAGTGGCTTCCCATTGCTTCTGTCTCCCATACCCTCACCCATGGCAGTTCCTGGATCAGGGGAGGGATTGTACCCTTGTCTGTACTTGACCCTCTTCCTATCCAGCACTGAGCCCATCCACCTTTGTATCTTCCATGGATATGCTTGGAAGCAAGCTCGTGCACAGGAAATCTAGCAGCCAAATGGATCCAAGTCATGACCACTGAATTAGTGATCCAGGATAGAGAATAAACCAGCTCTGAAACCTGCCCCACACTCTGTGACCATCTCATACTAAAACAGAAACAGTGATAGCTTTCTGGATTATGACATGGCATCTTTCTCTACTCACACTCTCTGGAATGCATAGGTGCTGATCCTGGATGAAAAGGGACCATGGCTCCTGTGGGCTAGGATTAACAGGTAAAATGTAAGAATTTAGTGAAATTTGAATTCGAGGCATAGAATGAATAAATATAGATGACGAAATACTCCCAAGTAGGACATATGAACATTGTGTATCAAAGTTTTTTTCTAATAGATCACTGAAAGAAAAATATTGTTTATTGTTTATTTTAATTCCAGTCAAGTTAGCATACAGTGTTGTATTAGTTTCAGGAGTACAGTAGCGTGAGTCAGTAATTCTATATATCACTCACTGCTCCTCAAAAAAAGTGCACTCTTAGTCCCCTTCATCAGTTTCACCCATCCTTCCATTCACCTCCCCTTTGGTAACTGTCAGTTTGTTCTCTGTTAAGAATCTGTATTTTGGGGCGCCTGGGTGGCTCAGTGGGTTAAGCCTCTGCCTTGGCTCAGGTCATGATCTCACGGTCCTGGAATCGAGACCCACATCTGGCTCTCTGCTCAGCAGGGAGCCTGCTTCCCCCTCTCTCTCTGCCTGCCTCTCTGCCTACTTGTGATTTCTCTCTGTCAAATAAATAAATGGAATCTTTAAAAAAAAAAAGAATCTGTATTTTGGTTAGTCTCTTTTTTTCCCTTTATTTATGTATGTTGGTTTCCTCAATTCTACACAAGAGTGACATCATATGGTATTGTCTCTCTCTGACTGACTGCTTTCACTTAGGATAATCCTCTGTCGATCCATCTGTGTGGCCACAAATGGCAAGATTTCATTCTTTTTATGGCTGAGTAATATTCCACTTTGTGTGTGTGTGTGTGTGTGTGTGTGTGTGTGTGTACACATTTCTCAGCTCATTTAGCACTTTATCAGTAGACACTTGGGTTACTTCCATATTGTGATCTTGTAAATAATGCTGCAAGAAACACGGGGGTGCATGTATGCTTTTGAGTTATTGTTTTCACATGCTTTGGGTATATACCCAGTACTGTGGTTGCTGGATCCCAGGATAGCTCTATTTGTAACGTCCTGAGGACCCTCTATACTGTTTTCCAGAGTGGCTGCTGCAGGTTGCTTTTCCACCAACAGTGCACGAGGGTTCCCCTTTGTCCACACCCTCCCAGCACCTGCTGTTCCTTGTGTTGTTGATGGGAGCCCTTCTGACAGTATGTGCTAATATCTCATTATACTTTTGATTTGCATTTCCCTGAGCTTGGGTGTTGGTGAACGTCTTTTCATGGGACCGTTGGCCATCTGTATTTCTTCTTTGGAGAAATGTCTGTTCATGTCTTCAGGCTATTTTTTAACTGGATTATTTCTTTTTTGGGTGTTGAGTTTTATCCACTCCACATATTTTGGACACTATCCTTTACTGCATAGGATATTTGCAAGTATCTTCTCCCTTTCAGTAGGTTGTCTTATTATTATTACTTCTTCCTAGTTCTTCTGCTGTGGCAAAACTTTTTATTTTGATACAGTCCCAGTAGTTTATTTTTGCTTTTATTTCCTTTGCCTCAGGAGACAGTCTAGAAAAATGTTGCTTTGGTCCATGTCAAGAAGTTACTGTCTGTGCCCTCTTATAGGATTTTTATGGTTTCAGGTCTTCCACTGAGGTATTGAAACTATTTTGAGCTTATGTTCTCTATGGTGTAAGGAAGCAGAGTAATTGCATTCTTCTGTGCGTGGCTGTCCAGTTGTCCCAACACTGTTTGTTATAGAGACTGTCCTTTTCCTTTTCAGTACCCTACCTGCTTTGGGGAAGATTAATTGGCCACATAATTGTAGGTTAATATCTGAGCTTCTATCCTGTTCCCTTGGTCACTGTGTGTATTTTTGTGCCAGTGCCATACTGTTAGGATGACTACAGCTTTGTGGTATAACTTGAAATCTGGAATTATGACTCCTCCAGCTTTGGTTTTCTTCTCAACATTACATTGGCTGTTCAGTATACTTGGTGGTTTCATACGGATTTTTAGGAGTGTTTTCTTGAGTTCCTTTTGTTTAACTTTAATTCAATGACCCAATTTATAGTACGTCATTCATTTCAGATGTAGTGTTCAGTAATGGATCAGGTGTGTATAACACCCAGTGCTCATTGCATCCCATGCCCTCCTTAATGTCCATCACCCAGTTACCCCATCTCCCATCCACATCCCTTCCAGAAACCCTCAGTTTGTTTCTGTAATGAAGAGTCTCTCGTGGTTTTTCTCCTCTCTGGTGACTTCCCATTCAATTTTCCCTTCCTTGCCCTGTGATGTTCTGTGGTGTTTGCTAGGGTTGGCTAGGGTTAATTTATCAGCCTTTTAATACAAGATCCCCATGCTTAAATAAGACATTGTCTTGAGAGTATTTTATAGTGAGTAAAGGTTAGCCTGTAACCCAAATGGTTACGGAGAGGAACCAAATGTTCCAAAGCAACACTTAAGACAATATTTCTTGACATTTATGTTTTGTGGTCAAAATAAGTATAAATTGAGTTACTCTGTGACTCTTCTTCCAGATGAATTCGCTGGCTCTGTCTTTCTGGTCTTGGCTAAAAGTGTCTTCTCAGGGGGCTTCCTTAATCAGCCTCTCTGACTAGAATGGCTCTCTCAGCCTTTAGCCTGCATTCCTTCCCATCTTCGATCTATTGATTATATCCTTTGTAAGCCCCAAGGTGGGACTAGAGCCATACATTTGCACTAAGTACACACTCCATAAATATTTGTTAATTGAACAAGTATGGCTTTCTTTTTAATCAAAAATATCCATGTTTTATCTGTGAATTTTTTTACCATATCAGAATATATTTGGAGAAAGCTATTGCTCCATGAATATACATCTGTCAAGACTGTGGCTCAATTATATCCTGTGCCATGCTTCCCTGAGCTAGCTGGAGTGCTCATGACCCATGTATGAAGCTCAACTTTAAACCTTAGGGGTGAATTCTGTGCAGGCACTAGGGGGCATATTGGGGATGAGTCCTGCTGGACACCACCGTATCATCTGGGGCCAGATGTAATATGAGCACCCCCTCTTTCCCTAGCTTTTTCCATCTTCCTCTACCCTCTGTTAGCATGTGGGTTTCCCAACAAACCTATCTTTGCAGACAAACTCTGAGAGGGCCATGGCTTGAGACTCCAATGACATCCCAGAGTCTCGTTATAACCAGTGTCAGAGGTTTCTGGGGCCCTGACATGATCTTTTTTCCCAAAATATGCCCCGTGAGGAGTCCCAGGAGAGTCTGGGAGCCTGGGAAAGATCAATGGGTGGTTGTGGCTGTAGCTCAAGCCACTCTGGGGGATCATGCTGGAGGCCACCTCCCATCTCAGTCTGGCTCTTTCACCGATTGCCAATGTGACCTAGGAGAGTCACTTCCGCAGAGCTTCAGGCTCATCTTTTCTAAAATGAGGAATGTTTTTAGATTAATTGGTTCATGCAAGACTATGGAATGAACTCCTAGGAAGTTCTGGACAGTCTCCAAGATGGATTCTACCTCAGGAGTTCTGACTCCCATCACCCCTCCTCCTATGGAGTTCCCCCACTGGATACAATGGCTGTTCCATGGAGATTCCCCAGGGCAACACTGCACTAGCAAGTGTCTCCAAGCTGTGCCCCTAGGCCACCTGATGTGGCTGAGGGGCCACGAGCAATTCTGAACCCAAAGCAAGGTTTTGGCTGTGGTGTCTTGCACAAAAATAGCAGTGCCTGAGTCAGGCCTTCACTGCAACAGCTGAGCCAACTTAGTGAGGACCTTGCCCAGGGCACTAGCCCCATGACACCGCGAGGGCACTCGGAATCCAC
Source organism: Mellivora capensis (assembly GCA_004024625.1). NCBI lineage: Eukaryota > Metazoa > Chordata > Mammalia > Carnivora > Mustelidae > Mellivora > Mellivora capensis. The sequence continues at coordinate 27,379 of PISX010016352.1, forward strand.
AGTTAAGTCAGGCAATGAGACAAGATATTCTACATCAGGGTAGATGATGCAAGGTATCATTTCCCAGCAAACATGACAAAAAACATTTAAATGACAGAATAGTAAGTAGTTACAGGTACTCTATACTATGGCAGTGATGGGAAAAGTGAAGGATGGGATCAGAAAGGGGAATGGGAGTTCCAAGAAGCAGGTTGGAGTTGTCAGGGGGTGGGGATGTCTCGTGAAGGAAGGGATCAGGAGGCTTGTCATGGGTTCCAACAGTGCAGCATCAGGATGTGAGCTGGGCCTGACCCAGGACCCACAGGGGCACGGGGGCGGGGCGGGTGCGGGGGGATTCTAGCTCCGGAGGATCCACAGAAATGCAAATTGGCCTGAGCAGAGCCTTCCTGGTCTGTCTTCTTGGTTCCTGGGTGTGGCTCTGTCTCTGCTTCTGGAGGCTGTTGATTCTCCTTTGTTTTCCTCAGAGCTGCACTATTTTGTGTGGATTCAGGGCTGTTCGTTGACACAAATTCTTCCTGAAAAGAAGCAGAATAGAAGCCATCCTTGTTTCCTAAGTAGACCTGAAGAGATTCCATAGTAATAGTCTTTCCCAGGCCCCGGGGCCTTCATGTGCTCGCCAAGTCTGAGATTTTAGAAAACATCTTCTGTTCTTAGCAGGTTGAAAGGATTAGTTTGCTTTTTAAAAAATTCAACAAAGTCACACTTTTCATCATCTATACAATGATCTGTAAACATTGAATGAACAAGGTTGGACAGGATGAAGGAAGAATGGGCTTTGCGGTGGGGTTTGCGACAATGTTTAGTCACTGTTGCCCCCGTGTGGCCACTGTCGAGATAGCACGTGACCCAATGTGTTCCCATTTACCGGATTCAAGGGAGAATAAGACCAAAGAAGGTTGGTCCCTGAATTCCTTAGCTGATTTACCAGATTTGAGGGAGAATAAGACAGAAGGTTGGTCCCTGAATTCCTTAGCTCCTAAAACCATCCTCTAATTTATGGGCAATATTCTAAATCGAGTATATCTTAACTAGATATTAGGGTTAGGGTCAGGGTCAAGTTATATACATTAACTATGGGCAGCTTTTTGTAGGTCAATCTTACCTGCCTAAGGTTGTTTTTTTTTGTTTTGTTTTGTTTGTTTGTTTTTTTTTTTGTTTTTTTAATACAATGGGAGAGGATATAGTCACCAAAGCACTGAGCACATGACCTGTCCCCGGAAATAGGTCACTACACATAATGATTGTTTCATCTTAGCTGAGGACCAGGAGCTGGTCCTACAGGTACTTGACAGGTAGCATCTGTGGCCAGCTGGCCATCTCCCCCCGACAGCCATACCCAGCTCAGCCCATCCTCTGCTCTGCTCAAGGGCAGCAAACAGAGGGACCAGGTGCAGGTGGGGCTCCCTTCTGTCAGGCATGGCTCACTTCCGATAGGTACACAAGTGGGCCAGCTCACATGCACGTGACGCGTTCTTTTGGTTCCTTGCTGTCTGCCTCCCCTTTCTGTCAGCCTGGTCCTGAACCTTTAACTCTTGGGAGAACTTGGGTTTGCAGATTTCTGTTGACATTTCAATGTCTAGGTCTGTGCTGCCTTTGTTCCCTGTCCTTAGGTCAGAGATGAAGGCAGGAAAAGTCATCCTACTCTGAAAGCAGCAAGAGAAGTATCAAGTGTGCTCTGCCCCCAGGACCTCGGGCTTGAAAGCAATGGCCAGCTACGTACTTCATGTTCTACACAATCAGCTTTAGGAACTCATAGGTGCATGTGACATGTAATCATACTGAAAGAAATCTCATTACTGAACTTTTGCCTTGCAGAAGACAGTTTAGGGACACCGCCCCTCGCCCGCACTGTCATTTCCTGTCTGGCCAATGCCCAGTCACACTGACACGTGTAGCCACACAAGGGCACAGCTGTGACATCCTCCTGGAGCACCCCTGGTCCCCCTGTCCCCCAATCTGGCCAACCCTGCACACTCCCAGTCTTCCCGAGCATCCCCCGTCGTGACACAGCTATGATCACCCTCCTGGAGTATTCTCCATCCACCTACCCCCAGTTATGGCCAACCCTGCACACCCCCCCGTCCTCCTGACTGTCCCCTATAGTGGCACTTGTCACACAAGGCTGTCATTTGTTGTCTCTCGCTCTGTCCTTTCTGCTTGGAGTAGATCTTTCTCACAGATTCCTGGCTGGATGATGGGTGAATGAATGGTTTTAGGATCTTTTGTCCTGGAACAGCGGGCGTCCTTCAAAACCCTGATGGGCAGGGGGAGTCTCTGTCCCTCTCTGTGCCCCCAGGCTCAGTGGATCATAATGTCCAGGACAAGGGATTAGGAAGTCCTCCCAGAGGAAGTTTGTTCTATGAAGGTGGCTTCCTTCTGAGATCATTATGAAAGCACATTGCATGGACATTCCTGTGGGACAGAAATCATGCTACTGTATTGTATTCTCCTTGCACACTGTGGCTAACAAAGAGGAAACACACGCTCACACTCACAAGTTCACACTTATGCCTCCATTTCTGAGCATCACTGCCATGTACTCGACAGTGAATTCTCATTGGGCTGCAGACCTGTAGATGCGCCATTCCAGGTGCGATAGAGGAGGCATGACATGGTGTTCTGGCTAAGAGGATGGAAGTGCTTGCCTCTGGGGGTGAAGAAATTAGATTTTACCCAGAAGGCGCTACATTCTACTCAAGGAGGGGACATGATCCTGAAACCAGAGATCGGCACAGACTTCTCTGTATAGTCCTCCGTAAAGATTTTCTGTTAGGTGTTGCAGTCCACGAGGTCTCCCTGACAATGACTCCACTCCTGCATTGTGGCTTGAAAGCAGCCACAGACCATCCATAACTAATGCCACACTTGATTGAGAGAATACATTGGGAGGTCTCATTTGGCCCATGGGTGGTAGTTTCCCACACCCCAGATCTGCAACATGATGGAGGATGGGGGAGAGGGCTCTTCTTTTCCAGTGGCAGAGTGGGACTACACTTTTCCAGTGGCTGGGTAGGAGTACACTGGGATCTATCTTGCCTGACCCCTGACCTCTCCACTCGAAAGGAAAAAAAGATGAGAGTGAGATTGGCCAACAATTAAGGCCTCAGGAATTCTCCCACTTTTCTCTGTAGGCCTCGAGCTTCCCACAATACGTTAGTCTGTGGTTGAATTCCATGTGGGTATTGTTTGGCTGAGTCAGTCCCCATTGCCTGGTGGGTATATCTTGCGGGTTATGTACCACACAGATGGTCATCTTGTTCAGGCCAAGACCATGAGCACATTTAGGGTTCTCCTGAGTTAGCGGAGGCTCTAGCATGTGTGGGCTTCAGGACAAGTCTGACTGAGCCCTCAACAACATTATGGAGCACCTGGCTTCCTGGGCCCTCTGTGACACTGGCTCGGGCCGGCCTAGGCCACTTCTGCAGTTGTGATGGAAAAGGCCCTGGCCTGGGTGGTCCACCCCATGTTTCGTTCTGCAGGCTGAGACCCTAGGTCCCTCCACCTCATTGGCTGAGACCAGGTCACATGTTCATGGATGAGCCAATCCCTGGAGCTGGGGAGTGGAGCCGTGGAAACAGGCTGTTAGGACCTCTGTGGTAATGACTTTTCTAATGGCCATGGTGGCAAGATCTTCTGGGATGCATCTTCTCATAAAACAAATATTAATTTCCGATAGTAAGTGGACCCAAGGTGCTGGCTTAGCACCTCAGTCCCAGCACCTCAGGACAACTGTACTACTCTGCAGAGCCAATGGCTGAGAATGAACAAGGTGGGTGGAAACTGGTCTGGAGTGCACAAGGGAAGGGTGGGGGGGCAGTGAGGGGTTGGGGATGATAGCTCTGGCCAAGATGTATCTCCAACTTATCTAGGTTCAAGAAGGTATGGAGAATCCTTGGCATTTCACCGTCCATCATTTTGCAGATGGAGAATATGCTTTTTGCAAGGAGTATGGCAAAACTTGTTCCAAGTATTCTCCAGTTGGCACAGAAGTCGGAGAGACAGCACCCTCCACCTGCTAGGACAGGCGTGAGAGGTTGAGTGCTCTCGAGAAGGTGTCTGGCTTTTGCAGAGCTATCAGCCTGCATGCAGGACTGATGAGGACAGTCACAGTTTTGTTCTGAGGATGGAATATTGGAAGAATGTGGTGCTCTGTGTAATCCGTGTGGCTCCGGGATCCCCAGTCTTGGGAGCCAGAACTCTGGGACAGAAGTATGTGGTTAGGGCCTAGGGCATGGCAGGCCTAATGTGCAGACGCTGATTCAAGCTCCCTGGGGTCTGAGTTTAGGGTGGCTGTCAGGCTGTGGCTCAGGCTTGAGTTTGTATCCATGGAGGACCTCCAAGTGGGGGTGCCCTTGGGGGGCAGTGCAGGTTTCTCCTATTCTGGGGGTTTTGTGCAGCTCCATAGGGCACAGTTTCCTTCTGGAGGGCAGGCAGAGTCCTGTTGTATGGCTCCTGAGTCCCCAGTCTGGAGGGCTTGTGGCCCAGGACTCTGGGATCAAAGTCTGAAAACATAAGCTAGGGTTAGGGATAGGGCCTAGGGCATGGCAGGCCCATTTTGCAGACGCTGAGGTAAGCTCTCTGGGATCTGAAGTTAGGGTGGGTGTCGGGTGGTCACTCAGGCTGGAGTTTGTGACCATGAGGGCTGCCAAATGTGTGGAAGAACTCAGGGGGCCATGAAGGTTTTTCCCACTCTTGGGGCTCTGGTGCAGTTTCAAATAGCACGGTTGCATTCTGGGAGACAGGAGGAGTCCTGTTTTGTAGCTCAGGTTCCCCCAGATGGAGGGATTCAAGACCAGGTCTCTGAGGACAGACACTTGGAAAACCCAAGCTAGGGTTAAGGTTAGGGCCTACAGGCATGGCAGGCCCTATCTGCTGGCTATGGGATGAGCTACATGGGTGGCTGAGGGGAGGACAGGGCTTAGGCCGAGTGTCAGAATGTTCATTAGTGTCCATGGGGGACATCTGAAAGTGGGGGTGTCCTCGGGGGCCAAGCAGATTTCTCCTAATTTGTTTTTTTAATTTACTTTTAAAAATTTTTTATTTTATTTTATTTACTTATTTGACAGACAGAGATCACAAGTAGGCAGAGAGACAGGCAGAGACAGAGAGAGGGAGAAGCAGACTCTCCGCTGAGCAGAGGGCCCGATGCGGGTTTTGATCCCAGGACCCCGGGATCATGACTTGAGCCGAAGGCAGAGGCCTTAACCCACTGAGCCACCCAGGCGCCCCCTAATTTGGGGTTTTGTGCAGCTCCATAGGTCACGGTTTCCTTTTGGAGGGCAGGCAGAATCCTGTGGTGTGGCTCCGGAGTCCCCAATCTGGAAGGCTTGTGGGGCAGAACTCTGGGGACTGAAGTCTGAAAACACAAGCTAGGGTTAGGGATAGAGCCTAAGGCATGGGAAGCCCGATCTGCTGATGCTGAGGTGAGCTCCCTGGGATCTGAAGTTAGGGTGGGTGTCAGGCAGTCACTCAGGCTGGAGTTTGTGTCCATGAGGACCGCCAAATATGGTGCTGGCTTCAGGGGGCGAAGAAAGTTTACTCCACTCTGGCAGTTTTGCGCAGCTCCAAATAGCAAGGTTTCATTCTGGGGGAGAGGAGGAGTACTGTTTTGTACCCAGGGGGTCCCCCACATGGAGGGATTCAAGACCAGGCCTCTGGGTATAGATGCCTGAAAACCCAACCTCGGGTTAGGATTAGGGCCTAGGGGCATTGCAGAACAATCTGATGGCTCTGGAGCGAGCTACCCAGGGGGCTGAGATGAAAATGGGGCTCAGGCTGAGTTTCACAATGCAGGTTTGTGTCCAGGGCTGCCTCCAAAAGTGGGGGTTGCCTCAGAGGCAGGGCAGGTTTTCCCTACTCTGAGGGTTTCACACAGTTCCAAATAGCAAGGTTTCCTTCTTGGGGTCAGAAGTTCTGTATTGTGGCTCAGGGGTCCCCCACATGGAGGGATTCGACACCGGGCCTCTGGGGATGGATGCCTGAAAACCCAAGCTAGGGTTAGGATTAGGGCCTCGGGGCATGGTGGGACAGATCTGCTGGCCCTGAGGCAAGCTATCCTGGGCGATCAGGTTGGGGTGGGCTCAGGCTGAATGTCAGAATGTGCAAAGTGTCCACAGCAGGCCTCCAAATGTCGGGGTGACCTCAGGGTCCTTGTAGGCTTCACCTAATCTGGGGTTTTGTGCACCTCCATAGGGCACGGTTTCCTTCTGGATCACAGGCAGTGACTTGTGGTATGTTTCTGGAGTCCCCAGTCCAGAGGGCTTGTGGGCCGGGACTCTGGGGACTGAAGTCTGAAAACCCAGGCTAGGGTTAGGGATAGGTTCTAGGGCATGGCAGGCCCAATCTGCAGATGCTGAGGGAAGCTCCCTGGGATCTGAAGTTAGGGTAGGTGTCAGTCTGTGGCTCAGGCTGAAGTTTGTATCCATGAGGGCCGCTGTATTAGGAGGTGGACTCAGGGGGCCATGAAGTTTTTTCCCACTCTGGGTGTTTTGCACAGCTCCAAATAGCAAGGCTTCATTCTGGGGGACTGAAGGAGTCCTGTTTTGGACTTGAGACAAGGCCTCTGGGTATGGATGCCTGAAAACCCACCCTAGGGTTAGGATTAGGGCCCAGGGCATGGCAGGCCCATTCTGCTGGCTCTAGTGGTGAGACCCCAGGGGATTGAGTTGAAAATGGGGCTCAGGCTGAGGGTCACAATGTGGGTTTGTGTCCAGGGCGACCTCGGATAGTGGTCCTGGCCTCAGGGCCCATGAAGTTTTCTCCTACTCTGAGTGTTTTACCCAGTTCCAAATAGCAAGGTTTTCTCCTGGGGAGCATCAGGAGTTCTGGTTTTTGGCTCAGGAGTCCCCATATGGAGGGATTCAATGCCAGGCGTCTGGGGACAGATGCCTGAAAACCCAAGCTAGGGTTAGGGATAGGGCCTAGGGCATGGCAGGTCCGGTCTGCAGACACTGAGGTGAGCTCCCTGGGCTCTGAAGTTAGGGTGGGTGTAGGACAGTCACCAAGGCTGGAGTTTGCGTCCATGAGGGTCGCTGAACGTGCGGGTGATTTCAGGTGGGCCATGAAGGTTAAACCTGCTCTGGATCTATCCCCTCCATTAACGCCCTTTCCCGCGATCTGAACTTTATTGTTACCTTGGCAACAGGAGAGAACACTAAGTGCCTGGAAACCATGACGCTGCCTTTTCTGTCTGCCACAAAACTGAAAGTTTAACTGAGGTCACCTGAGCCACCAATCCTTTTGTCAAATTCTTCTGCATGTGCTTCCTCTTAATGTTTGTCAAGTCTAGTGGCCTCGTCACCAAGCAGGTAGGTCAGGTGTACTGTCTCTTCTAGTTCTGCTGCAGTTATTTTGTATCTGTTAGTCCTGCGGACGGAGCAAAATCCTGATGGACACTAAAGAGCAACTTAGAGTGAGTGAGGTCTTTCCCCTTCTGTGGGCTTCACATGTCACTTCCCACCTAGCCATTTGCCTCTGAATGGCTCTTGGGAGGCAGCTCTTTGGCAAAGGTAAAAGGGGCTTTGCCTTCTGTTGGTTTGAGGCAACAAACTGTTTTGAGTGGTTTAGACAAGGGATAGTCTTTATTTTAGAGGAAACAGTCCATGCCTCTGGGGCCCCCGCCTTATCCCCCTTTGAAGTCAGGACCGACTGCTGTCTGATGAGATTATCAGGAAAACTTGGAACGCTAGTCATTTAAGATTTTGTCAGCAGGTGGCACTTCTCTCCTTAGTCACTAAATACAACCTCTCCAATAAAAGAAATACTGCTTTTCTTGGCTTCTACTGAGTTCCTCAGAATTGGTTAGCCACCCCAACATTTCTCCCCGGTTCCTTTTTGCAGTGATTTAGTCTACAGTATCTGCTTATGTATTTTAATTTTATACTTTTCCGATGAGATTTGAAGTTGTTTATAGCATACAGTGTACAATGGTAAAACATGAGGAGGAGAATAGGAACTGCAGTAAAGAATACACAATTTGGTTCCTAGTTGTGGGTAGCTGGAACAAAAATACACACAAATGGGTACCATACCTCTGGATGAATGGGCAGCGAGAATGACTTTTCGAGAATTTGAAGTTAAAATTAAAGTTGTTACCTGGGGTTGTTAGAGGCAAGTCTCTGCTATGCCCTTCTCATCACGCTAACCTCATTTATAGTAAATGACTCCTGATCTGAAAAAAAAGGAAGCAGTTTTTTGGTTTATTTATTTATTTATTTATTTATTTGACAGACAGATCACAGGTAGGCAGAGAGGCAGGCAGAAAGAGAGGAAGGGAAGCAGGCTCCCTGATGAGCAGAGAGCTGGACACGGGGCTCGATTCCAGGACCCTGGGATCACGACCCGAGGCAGAGGCTTTAACCCACTGAGCCACCCAGGCGCCCCAAGGAAGCAGTACTTTTAAGGGCACACAATTAGCATGCCTCCACCTCCAGTCTTCAGCTTTTCAAGATGCTGCCCTCACCCATTCATTCATCCTACACAGATCAAGCTCTGATGATCTACGGGGCTTTTTCCTGGACCTTGGGAAGACAAGCATTACCCCTGAGGCTTGGGCATGCCAAATCAATTTATAAGATTGCCTTCAGAGAGAGAGCTTTCTAGTTGGAGAAAAGATCTACGTTTATACCCATAAATAACTAGAAGGCTGTATCAGGCAATGTTACAATCAAGAGCTACATCTGTGTGATTGGTCTTCATAGGATTCTAGGGTTGTTCTGCCTATTTAAAAGAAATCGGTAAATTTCATCGCGTTTCTAACAGAAACCCAGTTTGAAATTGTGGATGCCCGTATCAATACCGGCTGTTAGAAACATGTTCCTCGACAGCCGAGGCCGGCGGGGGTGCTGGGGCCGCTGTGAGCAGACGGCGAAGAGAGCCCCCTCAATACCCGCCCCGCAGCCCGCGGGATGCTCCCTGACCATTCACCCGAAGCGCCTCGCCCCGCCCACTGTTGGACCCGCACCCTAGTTTGGGGCCCTGCGCCCGGGGGAGGTGGCGGCGGCGGCGGCGGGGCTGGCGGCTTTGTGGCGCGCGCGGGTTCCACCGCGGGCGGCGCGGAGGCGGGGCCGGGCCGAGGCGTCCACCGCCCCCGGCACTGGGCAGGACTTCGGGCGCCGCGCATGGCCGGCCCCGCAAGGTCTGGCTTCCCCTCGCACACGAACAGCCGTCTGGACGCGTTCCTGCGGAGGCAGCTGCCGCCCGAGGTCTACGACGCCATCCGCGCCTACGAGCCGTGCATCGTGGTGTCCGAGTCGGAGAAGCACACCTTAAAGTACGTGGTGCTCAGCGACCGGCTCATCTACCTGACCGAGAACCCGCCCAAGTCCATTCGGCGAGCCCTGGCGCTGCGGGACGTCGTGGCCATTGACCTGGTGAGGAGCGCGGGCAGACAGGCGGGCTCGTGAGAACTCCCCTCTTGGGTCCCCCAATTCCAGCCCTCAGTATGCGGGAAGAGGGAGGAGGAGGCAGACCTTCCCCAGCCCTCCCTGGATTCCCGTACTTTTTTACAACTTACTGTAGGACTAGAAGCCACAGGAAAACTGTGGATTGCTTTATGTACTCCGAATAAAGATACCTTGCCCCTTCTCATCATGTGTACTGGTCATCCCTTGTCCCCCCAAATAGGGCTACCTGTGTGAGAACATAGCCCCTATAAAAAATGTGATTTAAAGTCATTTTTTTTTTTTTCGTTCATTAAGTGCCTAGCCTGTGCCGGTCACTTGTTCTAGACACTGAGGATGCAAAAATGAAATAGGGCCCTTCCCAGAAGCTGCTGTGGGAGAGAAAAAAAGCCCCAAACCAATGCAAATACATACAGTGTACTAAGTACTATTATGTCTTGTTTACTTTTTTATCAACAGTGCTTAGAGTGCGTTAGGTGCTCAATATGAGTGAGTGAATGAATGAATGAATGAATGGGATGAGCACAGGACGCCTGGCAATCTCAGGCAGGTCACTGGATCCAAGCCAGGCTTCAAAACTTCTTGAAGAAGATACAGTCTGGCGCACACACACGCCTTGTCCCAGTTTTTAGTGTGCTGCTACTGTATTCCTTTCCTCCAGGAATAAATTTACTTTATAAACCAGCAACAGATTGGAAGCAGTCTCTTCTCCAATTACTGTTTTTTTCCCCCTTGGCTCCCTTTAATCTGAGCTGTTCTCCAGGTGTGTTCCTTTTTCCACTGGGGACAGGTGTCTAGCCTCATCTCCCGTCTCCACCCCCCTCCCCTTAATCTCTGCATCTCCCAAAGGAGAAATTGGCAAGACTTGGTGGGGCTGTTTTGCCTAGACAAGCATAGCTTGTTTGGAACACATCTGTAAGAAAAGGGTACAATTTAGTTAAAAAAATGCTTTATTTTTTTCTCCTTAAAATACCTCTGTGGGCTGATATCACCACGTAAATTTACTTGTGGTTTTTTTTTTTTTTTTTTTAGTAAAAGTTGGAAGCAAAATTGCTTTTTTCCTCACTTTTCATTCTCTTGAAATAAAAATTTAAAAAATGTATATCCTTTATCAAGTGCTTTTAAAATATTAAATGTTTAGCTTTTTCTACTGTCTGCAGTGTAAATGTTTATTGTTTTGACAAAATGAAGTGATTTTAGGATATTGTTACTTGCCCGGACAAGACAGTATATGTATTCCAACTGTTATATATCGTTCTTTCTGAGCTGTCAGAATCTGAAAAGTACAGTAAAGTTTCCTAGGCCTCCAAGTCAAGAATCCCCCCAAGAGGTGTACCAGTTCATCTGGTAATCCTTTATGTATAAAATTTACCTTTCAAAAAAAACAACAACAACTTACCTTTCAGGCATATAGAGGAATGTGTAAAGGTGCTGAACAAGTCTAAGATTTCAGCATTGTTGATAGACTGGCTGTCCATCTTGCACAATAGAGTTGTGGTAGGAAGAATAATGGCCCTCAATGGATATCTCTGGACCCTGTGAATATGTCACATTACTTGGCAAAGAGGAATTAAAATTGCAAATGCAATTAAGGTTGTTTACTCATCAGCTGACTTTAAAATAGGGAGATTAGAAAAAAGTGTCCAATAAAAAAACCAAAAAGAAGAAAAGAGAAAAAAGAAAAGAAAGCAAGCAAAATAAGTCAAATAAGGAGATTTTGGATTACAGTTGTCACAAAATCCTCAAAAGTGGAAAAGGGAGGCAGAGTGCTGCAGCACAAGAGATTTAGTTCTGAAGGTGGAAGGGGCCAGAAGCCAAGGAATCTGGGCAGCCTGTAGAAGCTGGAAAAGGCAGGAAACAGGTTTTCTTCTAGAGCATCCAGAAGGAATGCATTCCTCCTGACACCTTGATTTTAGCCCAGTGAGACCCATTTTGGACTTCTAACCTCCAGAACTATTAGAGAATAAATTTGTGTTGTTTAATGCCACACATTATGTGGTACTATGTTATGGAGCAAATGAATACAGAAATGTTTCTTATTAATGTTGTTTGCTTGTTTATTGAGGGAGAGAATGAGAGCTCCTGTCTGGGGAGTGGGGGCGGGGGGTAGGGACTGGAGGTGGGAGGAGGGCAGAGGGAGAGGGACAGAGAAAATCTTAAGCAGGGTCCACACCCACTGAGGAGCCCAACTCGGATCTCAGTCTTACAACCCTGAGACCATGACCTGAGCTGAAATCACAAGTCTGACACTTAACTGACTGAGCCACCCAGGTGCCCCATCCTATTAATGTTGTTTAAAATGGGTTATCATTGGGGCGCTTGGGTGACTCAGTTGGTTAAGCATGAGACTCGTGGTTTCGGCTCAGGTCATGATCTCAGGGTTGTGAGACTGAGAACTGAGTTGGGCTCCCCACTCAGCAGGGAGTCTGCTTGGGACTCTTCCTCTCTGCCCCTTCCCCTGCCCTCTCTCTTTCTCCCTCTCTCAAACAATTAAAGAAATCTTTTTAAAAAATTGGTAATCATTTTTTAAAAATATTGTTTCAGTGAGAAATAAATATAATCAAGTTGAGTACAAATGCCTCAACCATCTCTTTTTCTGAGGCTTTATAAAATAATTCTAGGGTTATTATAGTTCAGTGGCTTGGACAGCTTCACAGGTGAGTGACATATGGGTATCACAGAATTGCTGGTAAAGGTACTAGGTATAGTACCAATTAGTAGCCACAGGTGTAGTTGACTAACCATCCCTCTATGAACATTAAATCCTTACTTAATAGCACAATGGGGAGAATTTTCCTGGTTTCTGTGTTATATGTCATATATTTGTCTCTTATCCATGCTAGTGCAGTCACTTCAATTACATGATTTCTTTTTTTTAATTTAAGATTTTATTTGTTTATTTGACACAGAGAGATAGTAAGAGAGGGAACACAAGCAGGGAGAGTGGGAGAGGGAGAAGGAGGCTTCCCGCGGAGCAGGGAGCCTAATATGGGGCTCAATCCCAGGACCCTGGGACCCTGGGACCACAGGACCTGAGCCGAAGGCAAAGGCTTAACAACTGAGCCACCCAGACACCCTCAATTACATGATTTCAGTGCCAGGCAGCTTTGTTTTTTAGAACCAGTTCCTCCTTCCTTGAAAGATAAACTGTTTACTCTCCTTTTTTTTTTTTTTTTTTTTTTAGGGCACTGTCCTCTTTCTAAGGCCAACTCTTTAGACATCCTTTTCCATTCTCAAAGGTTTTCTCATCTTACTGTACACGTTTGGTTATTTAACTTTCAGCCGGTTCAGGTTCCCATTCTGCCTTTGTTCTAGCTGCCATGGTAATAAAGTCCCTAAGCCAACCCATCCTTTATTACCTCTGCGCCCCAGCCCTCCCGGTTCCATGTTTGACCAGATTACTTATTTATTTCATGACACGTTTTGTGGTTACAACACTTCATAATATAATTTGCAAATATGCAGATAAAATTCCACTCTCTCCCCTTTCAGAAGAAAAATGGAAGGTAACAGCAGCAAAAAAATTAGGCTAGAACTTGGCACTGGATAAAACTGAGATTTCCTTCCCAGCAAAGATGAGCTTAAAGCACATGGGGAGAACTCCACTGGTGTTTGATATGGTTCATCTCCTAAAACAAAGAGTTTCTAAGGTTGCTGGGGCAGAGCTTTTATTAAAAGGCTGATATTTTCTTTAACAGTTACTTTTGGAAGAATTCTCTAGAGTTCTGCTCTTGTGGGCATCAAAACATTTCCTTAAACTCTTCTAAGATGAAATATATATTTTTTAAATGCGAGAAGCTACTACCCAGAAGTGAATTTTCTATGAATTCACTCACTTTCAATGCCATACCATCACCTACAAAGAAAAATCTGTCAAATCCAGCAGCCTTTACCTCTTAACCTCTTACCTGTCTTTCTTCACTTCTTAACCTCTTACCTGTCTTTCTCCACCTCTTAACCTCTTACCTGTCTTTGTCCTTGTCTTTTCACCACTCCTCCCAGTGAGTATGGGCTCTCCAGCCATCCCAGGCTCCATGTGGCTTCCCGACTGGGCAACAGATGTACGTTTTACATCCTGGCCTGTTGCTCGTGGTGAACATGTTCTCCCCCTTCAAGGTCATTCAGATCATCATATTTATAATCCTCCTCTTCCTCTCCTCCTCTCTCTCCTCTTAAAACATGTAAAAACAGGGGTGTCTGGCTGGCTCAGTCAGTAGAGCATGTCACTCTTGATCTCAAGGTTGTGAGTTTGAACCCCATAATAGGCACGGGTTTACTTAAAAAAATTTTAAAAAAGTAAAAACATCTTGGCTTGAACTGAAACAGGTCACAGGCTGTGAATTAAAAGGGCTCCAAGAGTTTGCCAACTGGTCCCCACTTTGCCCACTTCTGTATTCAGAGCTGACATGTTTCTAGGCTAAGCCCATCATTCTCTCTCTGAGTTTTTTCTTGGCTAGACCACGAGGCGGGACTCTCAGCCCGTTTTGTTCCTTGCTGTATCTCTGGTTCCTAGAACTGCTTGGCACAGAGGAGATGGTCAATAACTATTTGTTAAGAACTCAACATAATCTGTGTCTTCATTTATTAACTGCCATACACATTGGGGGGCATTTAATAATACATTTTTTAATAATACGTTTTCATTCAGCTTTTGCTCTCTACCTGTGTATACTTGGTCTAGTTATTTACCTGCTAGTCTGCACCTTCATTCCTCATCTGTAAAATGGAGACAACAGCACCTTCCTTAGAGTTTACATCAATAAATGTAACATACTTAAAACAGTACTTGGCACATGGTAAGAGCTACTACATGTTACTATTGATAACCTTTATTCACACATATTGTCTATTAAGGCTCACAATGAATCTGTAATATAGATATTATTTTCTCTTTTTATAGTAGGGCACTTGAATTTAGGAGATTTAGCAAAATGGAAAGAAAATAAATTTTTTGAGCACTGATTATATATTCAGGGTTTTAAATATATTATCTCATTTATCCTTCTTGAAAATTTGCCCAGTAGGTTTGTCAGGTTTAATATGTTCAAAAACAGAATTCCTGTTCTTCACCCCCCAAATCTGTTCCTTTTCCTTTAGCTTTCCTTATTTTAGGAAGTAACATCTTCCATCAGCTTTAATTTTCTCACTCCCCACATCCAACAATCAGTATACCTCCTTGATTTGTGTAGAGGAGGAAAAAGTTTCCCTCGACCCTCTCAGGGTTCCTGGTTGGGTCTGAAAATTAAACTGACAAAGGCAGATTAACAGGAGAAAAGCCTACAAATTTATTTAATACAAATTTTACATGACATGGAAGCCTTTATAAGGAAATGAAGACCTGAAGAAATAAATCTCTGTGTGTTTAATATTAGGTTTGATGAAGAATAGAAAGTCATGGAAAAATGGGATAGTACAGAAAAGGGGGCATGACTAAGAATTATAAACTAGGGAAAACTATCGAGACCTGTTTGGATTCCTCTCACTGTCCTGTCTTGGGTACAGGGAAGGCACCTCTCCCATGGGAGTCTTAGGACTTGCTTCAAGGGAGCAGGATGGAGAAAGGTCGGAGAGATTTCCTGCATCTGCTGTTTTCTCAAATTCTTTCATCTCAAAATATTCAGTATACCAAGGTGCTATATTTTGGGGGAGTGTGTTCTGAACCTTGTCACTTCTCATCCAAAATGTATTCAGCCATGACCTTTCTTATTGCTTTTACTTATGCCACTTATCCAATCCCTTGTTTAGACCATTGGAGTTGCCTCTAAACTCATTCCTCCATCTAACAGTTGGGATGATCTTTTTAAACATAAATTGTAAATTAAGTTATATCATTCTTCTGTTTAAAAATCTCCATTAGCTTTCAAATTCCTTATTGCCTATCAGAGCCTCCATGATAACTCCTTTATCTCTGACTTATCTCTCACTCTTCTCTAAACTCTTTATGTTCTTTCCTGCCTCAGGGCCTTTGTACATGCCATCCTAGCCAGAACACTCTTCCTCCAGATCTTCAGAGGATTGATTCCTTCTTATCAGTCTTGTTTCCAAATTCAGCATCACCTCCAGAGGGATGCCTCACATGACCACCCAAACTAAAGTACCATTCTTATGTCACACTCCTCACATCTGTTGGCTTCCAAGCACTTATCACTATCGGCATTGTAAGATTAATATGTTTAATGACTTATAATTGTGTATCTCTCATAAAACACAAGCTCCATGAGGTCATGTCTGTCTTGTTCATCCCTGGGTCACTGTGCATGCATCATATTACCTGACACACAGTAGATAATCAATAACTATTTGTCAATTAGAAGAATGAATAAATGAATAAACGGATGTTCAGATACATCATATCATTTACCTCTCAGAGGGAGAGATCCTCTTTCCTTATTCCAAGTGTTGAGGGACCCTGGAGACTTGACAATTCGTCGCGTACGCAGTTAGTGGAAAGGCCAGAGTAAATGCTCCCAGGTCTCTTAATGCTCCTGTTCAGCATTTTTCTTGCTTCCTTTGTGCTTGTATGAAATGATCTCTGTGTTGTTTACCTGAGTCCTGCATTTTGGTAGGGCGAGTTAGGTAAGAGGAGACCATAGTATGGATGCTTCTTTTCTTCTCTAGCATGGTTTTTTTTTTTTTTCCATTTTGATTCATTTGCAGCCTTTCAAAACTCTCACTGTGGAAGGAAGAAAGAGGTGGTAATCATTCTGGTTTCTTAACAGGTTGTTTGCATAGAATAGTTTGGATATTGTATTTGAATGCTGAGAGACTCCATGAGGGCAACATTTCATCAGTTTGATTCACTGATGTACCCCCAGGACCCAGAATGATAGTGGACTGGTCAAGATAGCCCAGGTTGAGCTTCACTAACAAAACCCCCCAAAGTCTTTAGTGCTTTAACACAACATAGTCTGTCTCATTCAAGTGACTTGCCCATTGTGGATTGGCAAGAGGCTCTATTCATCTTAGTCACAAAATATGTGATACTTAGTTACACCTCTTAGTTTCGGGGCATCATCTCAGCACATGCTTACTTAATCACCATGGCAGAGGGAAATTAACTTGCCAAATCCTGTACCAATTTTAAGTGGGCTCCACACACAGCAGAGCCCAATGTGGGACTTGAACTCATGACCCTGAGATCAAGACCTGAGCTGAGATCAAGAACCAGACACTTCACCGCACACTTAACTGATGAAGCCACGCACGCACCCCAATTATGTACTGATTTTAAGATTCTACCCACATGTCACTTCTCACATTTCATTGGCCAGAGTCAGAAACATGGCCCATACCTAACTTAAAAGGGGGAGAAAAGGGGCACCTGGGTGGCTCAATCAGTTAAGCATCTGCCTTCCCCTGAGATCAAGCCCTGTGTTGGGCTGGCTCCCCATTCAGCAGGGAGCCTGCTACTCCCTCTCCTCCTGCCCTTCCCTCTCTTCTGCTCTCTCTCAAAAAAATAAATCTTTAAAAAAAGGGGGGGGCAATGTGATCCTACTATATATGCACTCCATGTGTCTGCAAGAGAGAATAGGAATATTTGTGAACAGCTCTAACATCTACCTCAAATTACTGAGTGCTTACTGTTTGCCACTCAGCCTCTGTTCTATGTGCTTAACTTGGAACAACTTCTTTATCTTTACAATAATCCCAGGTCATATTGTTAGCTTAGCTTTAGCTTAGCTTTACAGATAAAAAGCCTGCCTGAATGATAGAGAACCCAAGTAATTTACCCAAGATCACTCTCTAAGTGGCAGAACCAGAACTTGAACCCTAGTAGTCTGGCTCTAGAACCAATGCTTTGACTCTATAGATACAGCTCTCTCAGTCATAGCAGGTCATTAATTTAAAAAAAAAAAAAAGGTTTTTATTGAATATCCAGGAGACTCTAAGCTTTTTGAGAACAGAAACTCCATCTTACATTTTGCATGTTTCAGTTTTGCACCTTGTGGTAGGAACTCAAAAGTATCCATGACGTACCGAACTGGATGAATTAGAAACTAGATAATCAACTGCTAAAAGCCTAGGGTGCTTTTATTCTCTGAAATTAAACTGGATGGAAAAAAATCTGAACCAAGACTATGAAATCAAGACTAAGGGTAAGATAAATATAGAATTGTTCACAAAGGGCACCTGGGTGGCTCAGTGGGTTAAGCCTCAGGTCATGGTCTAAGAGTCCTGGGATCGAGCCCCGCATCAGGCTCTCTGCTCAGCGGGGAGCCTGCTTCCCCCCACCCCCGCCTGCCTCTCTGCCTACTTGTGATCTCTCATTCTCTGTCAAATGAATAAATAAAATCTTTAAAAAACAAACAAAACAAAACAAAAAAGAATTGTTCACAAAATATAGAAAGCAAGGGGTGCCTGGGTGGCTCAGTTGTTTAGGCATCTGACACTTGATTTCGGATCGAATCATGATCTCAGGGTCCTGGGATGGAGCCTTGCATGAGGCTCCGTGTTCAGTGGGGAGTCTGCTTCTCGCTCTCCCTCCTCGACTTTCTCAAATATATCTTTTTTATTTTTATTTATGTATTTATTTATTTGACAAAGAGAGAGAGCGAGCGAAAGAGGGAACACAAGCAGGGGGAGTGGGGAGCAGGCTTCCTGCTGAGCAGGGAGCCCGATGTGGGGCTCCATCCCAGAACTCTGGGATCATAACCTGAGCCAAAGGCAGACACTTAACGACTAAGCCACCCAGGTACCCCTCAAATAAAAAAATCGTAAAAAACTTAGAAAAATGAATTGAGTGTCAACTATACTTCAACTAAAAAACAAAATGTAAGGGCTATCCCTTTGCATTTTAGAAGTAGTATTTTGATAAAAGTAAGAGAACTCATTACCAGTTGCAAATATAAATATGACAACTGATGTAGATCCATTCATGAGTGATATATCATTTTAGAGGTAGTCAAAGAACTTAAAGATATTTTCAGATAAAGCCTTATTCATTTGAGATAACCAAAAAGCACATTCTCTTCTCTCCCAAAATACCCATTGCTGCCAGCATCAGAGAAAAATACCAGGCCGAGTGAGTAGGCCATGAATCTGGCTCAGTCTTATATTACTGAGGTTCTTATGAACAATCAGTCCTTAACTGTAATAGATATCTAATTACTATGTGCTGTCTTTGTGTCGAATACTTTAGATCTCATATAATCTTATTAACTCTATAAGGAAGGTGATACTGTCTTTTTTTTTTTTTAATAGATGGATGGCAAAACTGAGGCAGAGAAAGAGGAAATACTTATACAAGGTCATATTCAGAAAACATGAGCTGGAATATAAACTCAGGTCTTTTGACCTTACAGCCAGCATTCTTTATGCACATAGTAACAACTGATCTTCTACAAATTCCTGGTTTCCAAATTCCAAATTTCCGTAGACATTCTTAGGTTTTGCAATAGAGAAAACATGGTTACCTCATAATATACAGATTACATGGCTCCTGGGCGTTGGGTATCAGGAAGGACATTTTATTTTATTTCTTTTCTTTTTCTTTTTCTTTTTTTTAAATTTTTATTTTTTATAAACATATTTTTATCCCCAGGGGTACATGTCTATGAATCGCCAGGTTTACACACTTCACAGCACTAACCATAGCACATACCCTCCCCAATGTCCATTACCCCACCCACCTTTCCCAAACCCCTCCCCCCAGCAACCCTCAGTTTGTTTTGTAAGATTAAGAGTCACTTATGGTTTGTCTCCCTCCCAATCCCATCTTGTTTCTTTTCTTCTTTTTCTGCCCCCCCTAGTCCCCCATGTTGCCTCTCCACTTCCTCATATCAGGGATATCATATGATAGTTGTCTTTCTCTGATTGACTTATTTCACTAAGCATGATACCCTCTAGTTCCATCCACGTCGTTGCGAATGGCA
>PISX010016353.1:0-46525 GCA_004024625.1 Mellivora capensis
ACCCAACTTTTGTAGCAACATGGACGGGACTGGAAGAGATTATGCTGAGTGAAATAAGTCAAGCAGAGAGAGTCAATTATCATATGGTTTCACTTATTTGTGGAGCATAACAAATAACATAGAGGACATGGGGAGATGGAGAGGAGAAGGGAGTTGAGGGAAATTGGAAGGGGAGGTGAACCATGAGAGACTATGGACTGTGAAAATCAACCTGAGGGTTTTGAAGGGGTGGGGGGTGGGAGGTTAGGGGAGCCAGGTGGTGGGTATTAAGGAGGGCACGCATTGCATGGAGCACTGGGTGTGGTGCAAAAACAATGAATACTGTTACACTGAAAATAAATTTTAAAAAATTCTTAAAAAAAAAAGTCACTGTTAAGGGAATGAAAAAAATGCAACCACAGCCTAGTACTAAGCACTTGAACATCGTGTTTCTGGAGTAGGATTTGCATCCAGCATATATAAAGAGCTAAATTCAATAATAAGTAATCAAACCACCTAATAAAAATGAGGAGAATGTCTGAGCAGGCATTTCATCAGAGAAGATAGGTGGATGGTGCACAAGCCCATAAAAGATGTGCAACACTGTTGTCATCGAGGAAATGCAAATTACAACCACAGCGAGCTACACGACCCTGGAGTGTCTGAAATTAAAAAGACTGATCAGTTCATGTGCCTGCAGAGAAGTGGAGGAACTGGTACACGCCTGTGTTGCTGGTGGGAATGCACGATGGTATGGAAAACCGTCTGCATGATGGTCTGGAAAACATGTGGGAAGTTTCTTTAAGTGTCATAGGGATGATCTAGCTGTTCTAATTGTAGGTCTCCACCCCAGCGAGGGCAAGTATGTGTGCCCAGAAGTAGTCGTTCACACAGGTTCATAACACCTTTATTTGTAACAGCCAGAAACCGCAAAAAACCCCAGCACCCGTCGAGGGTCTACGTGAGCAAATGGGGGTGTATGGATACAATTGAATACTAGGCAAAGATAAAAAGGAGTAAACTCCTGATACATGGAACAACATGAATAAATAATAAAATAATTGGGCCAAGTGAAAGCCAGTCCAAAAACAGTGCTTACTATTTGAGGACATTAATAGGAACCTCCGAAAATGCAAGCTAATTTGTAATGACAGAAAGCAGATTTTTCTGTTGGGGGGGAGTCAGGGGGGTCAGGATTACAGAGGGGCAGAAGAACCTTCTGGGGATGATGGATATGTTGACAATCCTGATTCCAGTGAAGGTTTTCTGCGTGCGTATGTATTTATATTTATCAAAACTCATCAGATTGGACACCTTAAATATGTATGGTTGACTATGTGCCAGCTGGGCCTCAATAACAGTTGTCCAGAAAGTTCTTTTTTTAAAGATTTTATTTATTTATTTGACAGAGATCACAAGTAGGTAGAGAGGCAGAAAGAGTAGAGGGGAAGCAGGCTCCCCACTGAGCAGAAAGCCCGATGTGGGGCTCGATCCCAGGACTCTGGGATCATGACCTGAGCCGAAGGCAGAGGCTTCAACCCACTGAGCCACCCAGGCATCCCATCAAGAAAGTTCTTAAGACGACCGGACGTGTGGGGTATATCTGAGGTCTCGCATCGCATGTTCATCCACTTTGCCACAGGGGGGTCTGCATGGTTGTCTTGACTGGTGCTGGTCCTCCCCCACTCCCCACCCCGCACTTGGTAGCCTCATCTAGGCTGAGTGATAATGTCAGAAAAGAGAGTTGGCTCTGTCCAGAGGTTTGCCGGTGAAGCATTGAAAGATAAAAAGATGCGAGTTACTCTAACACTCGGTCACTTTGGATTCTTCCTTCCTGGAGAATTCTCTGTACTTGAAGACGGTCATAGCCCTGGGGATACAGAGCCCTGGGATCATTTGCTGTGTTGCCTTTCTGCCCCTAATCGAGATGCAGAGGTCTCGGGAAACTCTGAGCAGTAGCCAGAAGAGCAACTCTGGGAGTGGCTGGGATGGTGGAAGGCAGGTGTCCTGGGGTGGCCCCTGGAGCCTGCAGACCGAGTGGCCTTTTAGGGAAAGTCTGCTTGGGTCAGAGGGATGATTAGGGTTCACTGTGTGGCCAAAAGAAACCACGCCAAGTGCATAAATGCCTAAGAGATGAGAGCCAGTGGTCAGTGCAGGTGAGGGGAAAGATGACAGGTGACCTGGCTGCCATGACTGATAAAACACTGTCATCGGTCCTGTAGGTGACAGGGAAGCAAGGGAGGTGGTGCCTCTGAGGGCTGCGAGATTAGGAGAGGGGCACCCTCAGTCTTCTGTCTGCAACTATTCAGCTCCGTTCACTGATTTCTATCTCAGATCCCCAAGCGTGCAGAGGTGGAGAGCCCAGAGTTTTCTGGGCCAGCCTTGGACCCTCTTCTGGGGGGGCTCCTCCACTCATCGGACATACCGCTGTGTACCAGAACCCCGCCAGATGTGGCTTCTGTCCCCAGGTTGTTTCCTGATTTGGGGGAAGATAGATGGTAAACAGTAAGGGTTTCCTAGGTAAGCCAGGGGAGGGGCGTGGGGGGGCATGGGCGGGGCAAGGTGCCGTGTCTGAGGATGGAGGGAAGATTCATGCATCAGTGTCTCGGTTAAGCGCTCGTCTGGTGGGGCTGGACAGCATAGGCTCAAATCCCAGGTTAGCTTGTAAGCCGCGACCTTGAACAAGTTCTGGAGCCTCTTGGTGCCCTGGTTTCCCTGGGCACAAAATGGACACAGTGACACCTACTTCAAAGAGTTTTTGCAAAGGTTCAATCAGTGATTGCTTAGTAAATTTTTAGAATGGTATCTGACACATAGAAAAGCTGTCTATAAATATTATGTATCCCTTCCCAAAGGAAGTCGGGGGACTTGTTCTAGAAAACCTGTCCTCCATCTGGCCATGATCTTCTGCACCCCAGTGGAAAAGACCTCTAGCTTTTACATCATACTTGACGCCATACTAGACTTCCTGCGGTCTTGAGCAGGAGGGATGGCTCCACGTTCTGATGGAGGCGGTCATGGTGAGAACAGTAGCAGGCTTCTTTAGGGGAGGGCATCCTCTGTATCAAGCAGCAGCTGACGCAAGGATTTTCCTGCTCACTGTTGATCTCTTGGCAGCGCCCGGCATGGTAGATGCTTGGCCTGTTGGTGTGAAATGGCTCTCAGGTCCATTCTCCCTCATCCCACAGATGGGCGGTGCACACCAAGCTGCAGCCCATTCATGGTGGGCCTGAGCTGAGACCATCTTACTGAGCTGGCAGGATAGTGAGGAGGTGGTGGCAGGTGGGCAAAGACCCCGCAGCCTTGCAGGTGGGACTGTTCTCTGTACGCTCCCCGCTGCGCTCCACTCACCCTGATGTCATCTCATCCCCTCGCCACTGTTGGTTCATTCATCGAAGGCTTGCTGAGCCCCTCTGAGACACTCCGTACGTGTGCAGGTTGCCAATGCAGGTGGATAGAGCTGGCTGCCCTTCTAGGATTTGGGAGTAGCTCTGCTGGATAAACCAACCTTCCTGTATCTCTGAGGCAGGATGCTGTTGGAGGACTGAGTGATGGCAGCTTTGGCTGTAGCCTGACCATTCCTGGGCTGGAGGGAGTGGACGGAAATATGACCCTAGCCCCACCTGCCCCATAGGCGAGGGGAGCATTTGAAGGTCTGCTTCTTCCTGGAAGGCTCCCCACTCTAAGGATCTCAGCAAAAGCAACCCCTCCAGTCATATGGCCAGAGACACATGGCCTGCTCCAGAGTCCCTCTCCTGGGACCACCTTTATGTCCCCTCCAGGCCCCCCTTGGTACAGGTGACCACTTACACATGATCTACACCAGTAGCAGTGCCCATCCCACACCGTGTGTCAACCATGTGCCACTCGCCAGGCTACACGTCCCCTGATGTGACGTCCCCTGATGTGACGAGATCACACTTCATTCTCACACCAGCCCTCTCAGATGAACGCTAGTACTCAACCCCTGCTTGGAAGAAGGAAGAGAGTCTCTGCTGTTCACCCTGCTGTGGTCCCTCAGCTCCAAAGCAGAGAAGCCAGGCTTCACCAGAGAGTCATTGTGATGACGTGGGAAGTCCAGACGGTCCTAATGGCAACACCACTAGAGTCAGTCAAATAGAACTGACTGGCTCAGAGTAATCTGGAGCAGAATTCGATTAGTCCCCCCAAAATCAGATCTTAATTAAAGAAGTTTATTTTTTCTTAACTTGGAGAAAAATACTATGGCTCTAGTCCGAGGATCCATGAATCCTGTGTTGGCAATTAAATGTAAATAATTGCCTGGGCCGGCTCATGGATTGCTTCAGCACAACTGTGCTGCCATCAATGATTTGGTTTTCAAGTGTCCTGAGTGGCCTCTTTGCCTGAGGAGTTGAACTGTTTCCTCACAGTGGCGTTTGCATTCATACCCCACCCCCCCTTCTGCAGACCCTTTCATTCCTGGACTGTGATTGGATGACCCAGTCCCAGCTTGGAGACCTGAGCAGGGTGTGTGGGTGTTGGTGGCCTGCCGCGGAGAGCTCGGTCTCCGTGGATGACAGGTGACCCCACTGACACTGCCTCCGTGTGACGTTCTCTCCCTGCTCTGAAGTGGTCGTCATGGAA
The DNA here is from genome assembly GCA_004024625.1 of Mellivora capensis. Classification (NCBI taxonomy): domain Eukaryota; kingdom Metazoa; phylum Chordata; class Mammalia; order Carnivora; family Mustelidae; genus Mellivora; species Mellivora capensis. Next base: position 4,585 of record PISX010016353.1, read on the forward strand.
ACATGTTTTTGTTTGGTCTTGGCAATGGGCTGTTATTTTTTCATAGGCACGTGGGAAGAGTGGGGTGCCCACCCAGAGAAAAGGAGCTCAGCTTGCGACTGCCCAGTTTCGGGGGCTGCCGCAAATAGTCAGAGGCTGAGGATGAGGCGGGTCGTGGGGTCCCCCTGGGGCCGCCCTGTCCACACTTCCCCATTATTGTGTCACATAAACAAAGAGCTTCTGTCACATACCTTGGTCCTAACAGCCTCCCCAGCCCCAATCTCTGAGGGGGGTTCCCCTCTTCTCAGTGAGAGTGCGCCCCCTCCCTACCACCCACCCCTCACCCTGCCAGGTCCTTGGGTAGTCCCAGGAGCTGGTACTGTGGGGGAGGGAGTAAGGGTTCCTGAGGTTACTTGGTTTTCACAGCTCACAGGTTTTCTTGATTGCATGTTTTGTAGATCCACATTTTTATCCCTGTAGCTGTCATTTTTCTTGACCTGCTATTTCAGTCACTCAAAACAGTATGACTGTATTGCGTTGGAATTTCTCGGGCTCTTTTCCTTCATGAAGTTTTCAACAACCTGGGGAGAATAATAGCTAATGATAAGAATGGAGGAACCGCAGCTCCTTGCCGGTGGGCAGGCCTGGCTGTCAGGAATGGGGCCAGCCAGCCCGAGCCCAGCACCGGCCGTGCACCTGCTGCCGCCCTGGGCGCTTGCTGCTTCCTGTCCTCTCGGGGCCTTGCCACCCCGGGATCAGTCAGTTTTGGTCTCAGAAGAACTGAGCATCATAAGCGGGTTGTTCCTTGCCTAAGATCCTACAGCCATCAGTGATGGAGTTGGATCTGAAGCTAGATGGAGCAGAGCCCCTGCAGTTCTAGGGTTTTTCAATCCTCGAAGTCCGTGAAGTATTCAGATACGCTGGTTTAATGGCAGTGAACATGAACAGTGTGGTGTGCTGACAGAATGGCATTTGAATGGTGTGCTAGGACTGTTCGCTCAGATGTGTGATTGGTATCTCCCATTCAGTGTGGCCCAAACAGATGATTGTCTTCATTGCCCACAGTCTCTCTCAAGCTGCTGTGACTCCATTCTCCACCCGGGGACTCACACCCCAAACCTCAGAGTCCTCTTGGGCTTGTCATTTTCTCCCATCCTCTTCAGCCACTCTGTTAGCAAGCCTTGTCCTCTTCATCTGCAGACTGTAGCATGATCATCAATGATACTCCCGTAACACTCTTAACCCTGTTGTCTTGTACCTGGGCCACTGCTCAGTCTTCTCACTGGTGTCTCTGTTTCCGGTACTGTTCCATGGGGTGGGTTGGTTCTTCACAGAACAGCTGAGCAAACTTTTGAAACACCTGTGTGCTTCCCATCACCTGTAGAATGATGTCTAAAATCCTCACCCTGCCCCCCAGGTCTGCCATGATCTGGCCTCTGTCGAACCATATTTTACCTTGTCTCTCTGTCCATCTCTCTGTCTGGCCACCTTGATGTGCATTTCTCCCCCTGGCATGCCAAACTTGTCCCACATCAGGGATGTTGTACATGCCATTCCCTCTACCTGAATGCTCTTCCCCCACTACATCACATGGCTGCTATTCTCTCATCATTCAGATCTTAGCTGGAAGGTCCCCTCCTCTGAGAAGCCTTCTCTGACTCCCACACCACAGAGCCAGCTTCACCATCACTTACTTTCTAATCCATTGCTTTGCTTTCTTTGGACCAATTACCTGTGCCTGCGATCATCTTATCTCACTTGTTCCTCCAGACTGTATGCTCTGTGAAGGCAGGGACCATGTCTGTCTTGTTTCCTGCCTGGTTTCTAGAATACCGTGTAACATATGGGAGGGGCTCAGTAAATATCTGTGAATGAAAGATTTGATGATAGAATGAGTATAGAGTTCTTCAGTGTGCTGGAGTGGCTTCCGAGTGCAGCCCCAGGCTTCTTCCAGTCCAGAAGCTCTTGCCGGGGGATGATTCTGCCCTTCTGCCCACTGACGAGGATGACAGCTTCTCCAAATGGACCTCTGGGAGCCTGGGGAGACAGGCAGAGCACAGAATCGTGATGCTAAACACGGAGATGCCATTGACCGCCCAGACACTGACACGTGTGCACGTCAGACGTCAGTGCAGTGAGAGATGTGCATGTTCGAAAGAGCTGGGAGAGCTGGATGCGAGTGACCAGTATCGCATCCGTCCATCCGTTCCTCTGTCTCTCCTCCCATTCATCAGGAATGAACTGGGTGCTTGTTCCTCTCTGGGCACTGCCGATGGAAAGATGCATTAGGTGAAGTCCCCGCCCTCATAGACTTGCCATCTCAGAAGGGGAGATGGAAAGTCCTGTGTTGTTCAGTGGCTTCATAAAGATGGGCTTGTGCAGAGCAACAGGTGGGCATGCAGGAGGGCTTTATACCTCACCCAGAAAGTGAGGGAGGGTCTCCTGAGCATGTGAGAGCTGAGCTGCAAATGAGAAATGTGAGGGATGCTGCCAGAGGTTGGAGTGAGCCCCTCAAGGGCCCCCCTCCCTTCACACAACCGCAACAAACTCCTCCTTACCCTCCAGATCCCAGCTTTAGGTCTCGCCCTCATGAATGTCTTCTGACGCCCTCTACATGGTCAGGCCCCTTGTCAATCATCTCAGCAGGACCAGATGCATTTTATGCTTGGCAGTCACCACAGTTAAGATCTAATTTTGTATTTGTAAGTTTCCTTCATTAATAACTCTGTCCCCCAGTAAACTATGAGTAACTTAGATTGGGCACTGCACTTATTTTTGGCTCACTGGTTCATCCCAGCAGCTTACACGATGCCTTGCACGGGGGAGTGACTCAGTAGACACTCGTGTATTGAACATAGGTGGGCGGGGAAGCGGGAGAGAGGAGCCCAGAGAGGTGAGCAGGGCACATTGTGAAGGTGTCCACGTGGCCTCATGATGGACTTGACAGGAGAATAATGGAAATGCGAGTTTACTGTTCTCTAAGGACGGATGTGATTGAGTACTCTGGTACTTTTGAGTACTTTTTTTTGTCATCCTGGACAGAATGGCTTTGTGAGCAAATGTCATCGAATGTAAAAAATCTCCAAGGACAAATCTCCCGTTTCTGGAACTCTCCGTCCTGGAGGAAAGACTTCAGTTCACCATTTACTATACCTGTGCCTTCATGCCAGCCTTTGTGTCCAGCCCTGGGAATGACAGAGATGAACAGTTCAGGGCCCCTCCCTGGTGGGGATCTGCATTTGGTGGGCAGGGTCAATCTGGGATGCTCCAGCAGTGAGCTGCAGATACAGAGGAAGGCTCAGAAGGCCCAGGAGCCAGCGGGACCCAGAAATGAGTGTAAACTTGGCCATCCAAAGAACTGATATTTTTATTTGCTCCTTCCTGGAAACCAAGACATAAATGTAGAGGCTGCCAGTAGGCCCATGTCTCAGTGGAGATGTGAACAGGCCCTTTCCAAGGACAGCCTAGGGCATGTGGCTGCCCGGTATTGATGCTTTTTATGAAGGAAATGTTTCTGAGTCTCCCCTACAGCGAGGGTTTTATTATTTCCATTTAGTAGAACCCTTGGGAGTATCGTCTTGTGCTGGCTTGGTGTTGTTTTGCTAGCCCCACTACTTCATGTTCCTAGCACCTTCTGCAGTGCCTACAGCTGGTAGGCACTCAGTAAATGGTGGCGGCAAGAGGGGGTGGAGTCGAGAAGCCACCGTCCTTGAAAAGAGAGAGGAAATGACTTACAGGCTACCAAGTTCAAAGGTGGAGTCCTCGAACACGATGAGGATTCCTCCATGCAGCCTGTATGGCCCACTCCCCCATCCCTGTCCCTTGTGTCTCTGCTACTTTTTGCCTCTTGGCCCCAGAACACAGAAGGGTGGGAAGGGAATGTGTGGCCCCATTTCTGTTGTTCTTGTGTTGCCTTTTCCCCGTGACTTGGCTCGGTTCCATGGCTGCATAAGCATGTAAGACGCTGAAGGGGGAGGTAGACAGGGATCTGAAACTGAGCCCGAGAGTAACGCAAGAAAGAGAAACCGCTTCATGGTGACAGGTGCCTGAAAGTCTCCAGAGAATCAAGTAGCTTCTTGTCAAAGCCCCTTGCTTGAAAGCCCAGGGGAACAAAGGGATTTTCCTTTTACAAAATCCGCCTATTCTGTTTGTGCCATGACCCTTTTTCCTCTTCCAACTTGGGGACTCTGGAGCATGTGAGAGGTGTTTCATGCTTTCCAGATGAAACTCTGCATAGCATCTGAACTTCACTGATTCCACTCTTCCATTAACTTTCGGCAGCAAAAATACGTGCCGTGTTCTTTGATCCCTGTGCCTGGCTGTGCCTTGGAGAGTGTGGAGACAGGGTGGACATGGTGCCTGCCCTCTAGGAGTTGGCTAGTTTCAGCTGCCACTTACTTAGACCAAATGTCCCCAAGCAGTCTATATCTGTATGCCAGAAGCCTGCCATACGCACAGGGAGGAAGGCCTGGATATGGCCAGAGACAAGGGCCAGTGGTTCAGATTCTTTCTTGCAGACCAGGAAAACAGAGGTGCTCTGAGGTGGAGAAGAGAGCTGGGACTCTTCTCCTTCTCCCATTGTGTCATGGCTCCACGGATGTGTTTGTTGGCTAATTGCTTCTCTGGGAGAAGTTTGGAAAATACACAGCAATTTTGTTGACAAAAGGATGAACTTCAAATTGCTGTTCTGCAAAAAAATAATAATAATAATAATAATAAAAATTGTTGTGTTCTTGAGGCAAGCTCAACCCTTTTTAATTGAAATAGAATCTTAAAACTGGCAGCTTGTCTCATGTGGGGTTTGCACATTTTGTTAGAGAAAGTATCACTTCCGTTTCTGTTGTTCTAAATGAGGGACCATTTCCAAGTTGACTCCATTTCTTCATGGATTCCCAACCAAGTCCGTGAGTGAACAATGGTTAGCACCCAGTTTTAGACCCAGGGCTTAGCTCCCAGCCAATTATCTGGGGAGTAGAATGCTCCAGCCTGTTCCTAGCCTCTGTCACATTCCTCTGTCACCTCCTGGGTGTATTTCAGAAGATGTCCTCCTTTTCCTTATTCCAGCTCAAACCGTAGAGCAATCTTTTGTGACTACAGAGCTCTCTAGCCTAGGACATGACCAAGTGTCTTCAGAAATGAGTTTTTAAAAGCTTATTCTCAATTTCTGAACCTATTTCCTCCCGAAAAATTAGTGTAGGTTTGGATATTTTTGTCTCAGGGCGAGATGATGCATCTGATGGGACTTTGGAGTTGAGTGGACATCCGAGTTCAGTGGAGAATGTCTCTTGATGAAAGCCTCCTCTGCTTCATGGTTTCTAGAGGTCATCCCCTGGGGCTCTTGTTGACCACAGTCATAAGCAGGTGGGCCAACGAGGTCACTTAGGAGGCCCTGAGAGGCAGTAGCCTAGCTCTCCAGGCCCTGGGTATGAAGGAGACCTTGTTGGTGGCACACTGCCCACAAGTCACTGACACCAGGTCCTTCTGCTATCACATTGTAGCAGGTGTGGGAGAATGAGGACGGTGGCCACATCCTGGGAATTAAGCTATTGACCACTAGGGTTAGTGTATCCAGTAGGAGGCATGGGCTGTCACTACAGTTTTGACTCTGGAAGCCTAAAAGCATTTCTACTTGCCTTCCCCAGCAGAGCTAACAGAAAATTAGAGGCAGCTGTTGAGGTAGAGCAACTTTGAAGGTTTTTGGTTTTATGTTCTTCCAGTTTGATCGAGAGCGAGTGTCAAGGCTTTGATGCTCATGAGCAGGGATGAGCAGGGAGATGGGAGACCCGGAGGGGTGGTGACGGGCTGGCTCTGTCAGGAGCAGACCCACTCATCATCTCTCCGTTCCTGCATTTTTGTGCTAGCTCCTCATTTCTGTCCCGTCTGGTTTGGTGGTGCAGCCTGCTGGCCAAGGTCAGGGTGTTTTTCCTATTATCCTTTCCAGGTGCGTAGCCTGTGCTTCTCCTCTGGTTGAGCCTGTGGCTTCTCGTTGCTCCTTATGACAAAAATGGGCTGTAGCTTGTGTTCTAAGCCTCTTTCCTGATCTCTTTTTTCCTGGTCTCCCCCATACCTTTCTCTTTCCGTGTCTTCAGAACCTTGCACCAAATTGCTTGGCCACCAAGAAGACATGCCCCGTGTGGACTTGCCGTCTTCCCGTTCCCCCAGTGCTGGGGGTCACCGGTTATGCTCTGCCATGTCGTTGTGGCCAATCTGGTAGTACATGCTAGTGGATCCATTTGTTAATCTGCTTGAAAACTCTTTGACGTCCTTGCTCCTCCATCGGGACTCTCCCAACTTACAGTTTCTGCCAGGACAAAGGCACGAAAAGCTAAGGACATCTTGGGGGGTTGGGGAGGGGATGGTGGATAAGATGAGCGGAGGGAGGATTAGCAAACTTGCCCTACAAGGTTGAGGGACTTGACATCCTGATATCACTCTTTTTATCTTTCTTTGTAAATGCCTTGGAGCAAGCCGGTCAAGGTGATTTGTACCCGGAAGTAGAAACAAGCCCATTTGGGAGATGGAAACCGCTCGTCTTTCACCTCTGTGCGAGATGGCTGAGCAAATAAGGAATGCACAGCCGGCTCACGTAGATTAAAACCAGTGGTGGTGGGAAGTTTAATTTACCTAATGAGTACGCAGGAGGCGAGAATGTGACTTCACATTCATGACATCGCTCTGAGACTACAGTCACATCTGTGGGTGGCTTTGTGCTAAGAGAAGACGTAGGCCGTCCCTGGACAGGAGATTACATCCGTTTTGAGGTGGAATATTCTTTTGGCAAACGAAGGCACAGTGTGTTTGAGTTGGAGGGAAGCTTGGAGCCTAACTAGTCCAGCCTCCCCTGGTCCCCACTCCCTGACCTCTGCCAGTGTTAACAGATGTGAAGACTAAGACTGGGGGAAGTCAGCCTCTTGTCTAAGTAGAGACCAGAACCTGAGCCTCCTGACTTCCACTCAGGAGCTTTTCCTCAGAGGGTGACAGATGCCTGTCAACACCAGGAAGCTCAGATAAAACACATAGTGTCATCAGCCACGTGTGTAGAAATGCTGGATGGAAAGTTCCAGTTAAATGGAGCTCCCCGTGCTTTTTCCCAGGTTCACATGCTTATGTTGGTTCTTTTTCCCACTGCCCTCTTTTTCCTGCCTACTTCCTGACCACTCTATGAGGTCTTTTCTGTTCTCTCTCCCCTGAGGCGAGGGAACCATCTCTGGGCCCCTGAAAGACCCAGCTGGTGCTGTGCTTCTGACTCTCATCCTGCCTGCGTGTCACATCCCAGGGCTCCCCGGGTCCCCTGCCCTGCCAGCTGTGCTGCGCTGTTCCCCAGGACAGACGTTGCCAGCCACTGCTTCAGAGAGAAGTGAAATCTTGTAGCTTCCCTGCTGGGCAGAGGCCCAAGGGTGTAGGAGTTTTGAGGGCGAGAGATCTTGCGGAGCTAGCTCTTTTAGGTGAAGCTGGTGACATGAACAACAATGTCGATAGCAGTAATAATAGCTAACGGTCAAGATCAAAGAGCTCCTGTTGCTCGATGGCACGCCATGGCACAAGTGTTACCTCTGTTCTCTCGCTTAGGACATAGCCCCAAATGTCAGTGCTGCTGTTTTCCAAAGGAAGATGTGGAAGCTCAGAGAGCTGAAGTGACTTGTCTGAGTCCATGTGTCAGGACCCAGACCTTGTCAGGGCCTCTTGGGAAGAGCAGGGGTCTGAGGGGTGGAGACCTCCAGCCGGCACTCCCTTCAGGTGCAGCCTGTGGATGTGACCATCACCTCTAGGGGAGAAGGGAGGTCACTCTGACTCTTCGTCCTCTGGTCCTGCTGTATTGACTCTGTTGGAAGGGAAGGAAAGCCAGGCTGTGTGCTGTTCCCGTCACCCTCCTCCTTGGGAAGTTTGCCTGATGTAGCCTTATTGTATTGATTTAATTCATTTCCACAAATACCTACAAGGACTTCCCCAGCCGCTGGGGGAATGACAGCTTGTTACCTAATAGGAGCATTTGAGCAGGACTCAGAAGACATTAGTCAAGTTTCAGCTTTCCTCTGTTATCCCAGTAACCTTGGACAAATCGTATGATTTCTCTGCGTCTCCCTTTCTTCATCCATCATGTGGAGCTAATGATGACAGAGGCAACGTGACTGTCCTCGCTCGGTTTCCACACCGAGGTAGTGGCTGGCTGGGGATGGTGAGCCCTGACATTTTATAACCTTTGGGGTGGCTCATGGTGCCCCTGACCGAGAAAGCTTCTGGCTGGGGCCGAGTGTGAGTCACAGGGAGAGATGATGGAAAGGAGCAGAAAGAAGGAGTCAGAGTTCAGGAAGCGGTCTTTGTATCCTTCGTGGAGCTCGGGTGTCCTCAGCTGTCAGGCAGCAGGTTAACCCAGGGAGTGGGACAGGAAGGTGCGGAGCCCTTTGTAGGAAAAGGAAGGAGGACCAGATGGGGAGTCCCGGAGCTCAACACTTCCAGAGCATTTTTCATTTCACTTGCTTAAATATAACCATGCTCAAAGGGAGTGTTGTTGTTATTTTCAGTCTCCAGATGGGTGAAGCAGACTCAGTTAGTATGTGGTGCCACTGGGATCAAGCTGAGGTCCATCAGCCTGGGAAGCCCATGGCCCCCAGCCCTGAACAGCGCCGCCCTGTGGGAGCAGGGTGGGGAAGCGGTTTTGTGCTGGTGCAACCGTGGGGTCTGATGCCGTTTCCCATCCCATTGCCTGAGCTGAGCAAGTGAGGATCAAAGCCAATCAGAACCAAACTCTAAGAAGGTACTGGCCCTGCCATTTCTGTCATTGTCATCCACATCCGTAGAGATGGAACCAGGAGTGGACTTGGCCATTTTCTTTGACTTGGGTGTGCACCCGGCTGTCATTTTCTTCCCTCCCTTAGGAAAGACAAGGTCCTTCCTCTCTGGTGCCCAGAGTGAAAGTGTTCTTAGTGGTGGCCAGGACTCAGGTCTCTTTCTGTAAACCATCTCCTCCCAGCCCTCTCTGTTGGTAGCCCCACGCTCCTTCTGGTGTCAGAAAGCCAGTAGGGAGGCCGGCCAACAGCTTTACACCCGGTACAGATGGCGAGTGGGTTCATTTCCCTGGAGCTGAGCTGTTTGGGGAAATGTCACTTTCCTGCTCTTGCCTCTCAAGTGCCTCTGAGCTGTGGTTTGTCATGGCCCTAAATTTAAACCTTGGTTTTTCCTTTCTAGTCCCTTGCGGGTCCTTTCTGACAGCTCCCCCATCCGGTCCATGTCCCACAGTGCTGTCCTTGGTTACCTGCTGTGTGTGTGTGTGTGTGTGTGTGTGTGTGTATGTGTGTTCGGTGGGCTCAGGTAGGGGCAGTTCTGGATGATCTCGGGTGCTGCTCAGGGAACCCTCAGATCTGCGACCTCCTTTTATGGTTTGTCACAGTGGAGGCTGAGATTCCCTTCTGTTAGGATTGCATGTTGCGTTGTCTTCTAGAAACGTAGACATTTGATGATTTTTTAAAATGTTTCATTGCTTTTTATTCTGATGAAAACTGCAATAAATGCAGAATATTTGTGTGACTGTGGAACGTCATGGGCTGTGTATGAATCCCTTGCCTTCTGCTGATGATGGATCCCTGATAGGGCCCTTTACTTCTCTGGAAGGATGAGCTTGTAGATCCAAAAGGAAAACATTCAGAGCTGGGGAAGGTAGGGCTGGTGCCTGAGGGAGGCACTGGGTCAGTGGGCAGCTGAAGAGAAATTTTGGAAGAGATTGAACAATCTGAGGTTTCCTTTTTGGTAGAACCTCCCCTGTGGTGTTACAGTGTCTTCAGCAGAACTTTCATTTTTCACTAATACCCCTTACAGGGGCCTTTGTGTTAGGGGATCAAAGTGACGAGTCCCTCCCTATCAGTGGCTTCTCAGTATCCCCCTGGACTGGTTGCTTCAACTCATTTTGTCTCTCTAGTGTTTTCTGTGTTCCAGCAACATACCAAGTGTACTGAGAGGAAGACTCAGAGGAGGGGAGGTGAGCCTGTGCCCTCCAGGACCTTACAATCTGGACGGGAGAGACATTGGTCACCTCACTGTGGCTCCAAGGTGACACGAAGTTGTGGGCAGTCCCTGGGCCGGGGCGCAGCTTCTGGAATGTGTCCTGCTGGCCAGCGCTACCATGGTCAAGCAGAAGGGGCGAAGCCTCTTTGTGGGGAGGGGATTCACGGCATCTTCATGGATGACAAGTAGCATGATTCAGGCACTCTAGACACCGGCTCCAAAGTAGAATGGAGGGCACACAACAGCCGCAGCCACTGAGCCTGCGTGGGGGTGAGGGTGGGTTCAGCAGAGGGGAACGAGCACTCCCCTGTGTCAGGTGCCCAGCTGAGCCCTAACCATCATCCTGGCTGATGCTCCCAGTGTGGGCAGGTGGGTGCCATAATTGTCCCTGTTCTACATACATGGAAATGGAACATCATGGAGTTAAGTGACTTGCTCTGGGTCAACGAGTGAGCAGGTGAGCGTTGATATTTGATCCTGGGTCTGTCTGTCTCCATATACCTCACTCGGGACTCCTGCAGAATTCTCATGATGTCATTGTTCACTTCTGTCCCACTGGAGGGAAAAAAGCCAGATGAAGTTGCTCAAGATGAAGGCTGAAGGAACGTCCATTCCTTCCGTGGGCAGGCATGGTGGGAGTGACAGATAGTATAAGTGTTTCCCATGCTTTCCGTCTCTCTCCAAGCCTGTGCTCTGTGTCTGGCCTCGTGCAAACCACTTTATTCACATCATTTCATTTCGCGTTGATTTTTTCCTAGTATCTGGCTTCCTTTTTTAGAATGCAACCCATTCGAGGACCTCAGACTTGCCTGTTGTGTTCACTGCTGTGTCCCTTGCAACTACAACATTGTCTGGCACATAGTAGGTGCTCAACAAAAATGTCGCTTGAATAAATGGACTGTAGCAGGCCACTGAGACTGTCAGTGTGATTTCCTCCCTTTTAGAAATCAGGAAAATCAGGAGCAGGAGGGTTAGCTCACCTTCCCATAGCTCAGAAGTCTAGAGCCAGGGAGGATTGGAACTCAGGGTAGCTCATTCCAGAGCCTCCACTCTAGCCACTGTGATATCCTGGGAGGTCACCAGTTCACTTGTGGAGAGGGTAAGTGGCTGATGTACCGGCTTTCCTGTGAACTTCACAAGTGGCATCCTCCCCAAGCAGTAGAGGGAAGGAGATAATTGATGAGCTTAATTATCTGCGGCAGTGACATGATGAGGGTGACACGACATGAGTGCTTGTTATTATTTCGCGGAGCAGGAACCCCCCACGTGGGAGGGAGCATGCATGTTGCGACAGACACTGCGAGACAGGAGCTGTTCCATTTCGTCCGTGGGGGTTCCCCCTCCCCGAGCTTGGTGTTAGAGTATTTGAAAAATCACTCAGCTGTATGAAACACAAATTATATTCAATGGAGAGCAGCTAGCTTCCTGGAGATCACAGTTGGCCTTCCTCACTGAATTTTGGCCTGATTAACAAAGGTTCTGGATTGACATCAAAATAGGCGAGTAGAAACTTGGTAGGGGTGGGAGGAGACCTGTTTGAACTTGCTGACATTGAAATCACAGGAAGGGAAGGCCTGTGTGAAGCCTGTGCCTGGTGGGCTCCTGGATCTTGGAAGCGATGTTGCTTTGCTCAGCCCACACTCTATGGCCTTCCTGGCCCCATTCCCTGCCTTAGGACACATGGCCAAGGTGAAAACCTAAGGCTGATTGACCCTTAGAAGCTGCACCAGCTTCTTCTCTTGGGTCTCATTCCCTTGGTACCTGGATGCGTGTCATGCATTGTCATCTAGACCCACTCTTGAAGTCTTCACAGGGACTTCAAGTGCCTTGTCCCCAAATGTTTGCCTCTTTGTAGCTGGGTCTCTCTTCCTGTCCCTCCTGTGTGGACCCTTGCCAGTTGCTTACCTAAATATCCCCACCTACCTGGTTGGGGTTGTGGCATCTCATCACAAGATTCGACTTTTTTGTATGTACTGGACTTGTCTCTGCCCCCTCTCTCCCCATGGCTGACCTCCTGGGTTCAGATCAAGATCTTCTCGTACATCCCCAGAAATTAATCAGGTACCTGCCTTCCAGCTTCAGATGTCTGTATGTCATCCAGCCTGATGATCTCAATATCAAGCCATGACAACCTCAGGGTCATTGGGACTACAGTATGGGCCTCAGTAGAAAGCACAAAGGGAGAAGGGGCTCCCCGTGAATGATGGGACTTAGACATTTCTGGCCGTGGGATGAGCAGTAGGAATCCGCAGCTCACGCTCACCTCCTGGGGGCAGAATGGCCACGAGGGTCAGCTTCATGGGACAGCTGGTCCAGCTGGCTCACCTTTCGTCACGTTCTAGGAGAAATGAGATGAGATCTGTTTAGGGGGGAAACCGTGTAATCCAAAGAGGAAAAATGACAGTCCGGTCCTCGTCAGTTCCACAACTCAGTTCCATCATCAGAGAATGAACTCTCACAAGGGCATTTTATTACTTAAATGTATTTTTCACAGAGGCGATGCCAAGCAAAGAAAATCCACTTGAGTTATATTACCTTTTTGTTCAGCGCTACAGTGTCTTTCTTCTCAAAGCAGTAAAATGAGTCAGTAATTCAAAGTTTAAGTTACCATTTCATTGAAAAAATACCACCTTCATCTTGTCGCATTTGGTCCCAAGTCTGCTTTGGCATTTTTGGTCACCTTTACCCACGGCTTCATTTCTGTTGGCTCTTAGGAGCAAACGCAGGCTTTCTTCAGAGAGGCGTCTGGGGTCGATTATTCCAGAGCAAGTAAAGGCGGAGAGAGGAAGAGATTGTCTAGAGCAGACACAAAGCAAGGTTGGCTGGCTGGTGATGTTTCTCTCCTGTCAGGCTGCAGGGGATGTTAATGGCTTTCTCTGACATTGGGCAGTGTTAGCTTTGGGAAGAATTGGTGGATTTGCTTAGCTGGCAGCTGTTTTCTCATTCTGCCGAATGTCAGGGGCTGCTGGGGGTGCGACAAGGACCCTTTATCACACTGGAAATCTGCGGCCCTTTCTCCGTCTGCATTGCTTTTTCCTTATCAGTGAGGAGAGAGGGATTTTATGCAGAGGCTCTAAGAGGGGTCCTCACTCGAGAAACCACGAGTCACCAGAGTCTGCCTGTACTCTGTGGTGGTGATGACGGAGATGGTGGACAACATGGGGAAGGTGGCCCAGAACCGCCCCTCAGAGGGCAGATCCGTGGGGGTGCTTTGGGACGGGAGGCGGCAAGGCCTCCGGAGGAGGATCAGAACAGAGAGGTGTTTCATTGTCTCCATTCCACAGATGTAGTACTTGGAGCCTACATTCTGAGGAGTTCGGAACCAGGACAAGATTGGCTTGATGCCACGGAAGAGGCCTTGCTTGTGTTGCTTTATGGAGGTTATGGATTTGATGCGGACCTCTTTTCACTCTGAGCTTCTTTTCCGTGAGTGACACGGTCATCCCACCCATACCTTTGGGCAGCTGGGAAGTGCTCTGTCCCATAGCGCACTTAGAATGTCGAGGTTGGGGCGCCTGGGTAGCTCCATCAGTTAAGCATCCAACTCTTGATCTCACCTCAGGTTTTGATCTCAGAGCTGTGAGTTCAAGCCCCACATTGATGGGTGTGGAACCTCCTTAAGAAAAAAAAAGAAAGAGAAAGAGAAAGGAAGGAAGGAAAGAAAGGGAGGGACCGAGGGAGGAAGAAAGGAAAGGAAAAGGACAGAACAGAACATCTGTGGTTGTTCTTTCATTTCTCCAAGAAACTCATTTTTAATTTGCTGGTAGTTCTGGTCGACCTCTGAGAAATTGTTTCCTATCTCATTCCTTTTTTCTTTCCTTGAGCGCCTATGGGCACCTGCTGTGTTCTGGGCACTGTTGGAGGTGCCTGAGATGCGGCTGTGAATGCCAAGACCAAGCTCCCCGCTCTTGTGAGGTCCACGTTCCAGGGAGACCATGACAAGAGCCCTCCAGAGACACGTGGGAGAGGCACCTCCTCCCTGCTCTTCTGCGTGCAGAGCGGTGTAACTCAGCACACGCTACCTCAGTAACCAGTCTGGGGAGAATCCTCCACATGCGTGAGACTGGGCTTTCCTGGTAGTTGAGGAGCTCCTGCAGGCACGCTGGGCTGACTGGGAGGACCACTGTCAGCGTAGCTCTTGGCTTGCTAAACGTCTTGACAAGGGACTGTGTAACTAACCCCTTCAGAGCACAAGCCGTAGGGTCAGACAGCCTGGGTTTGAATTCCACTTCTGCAGCTTAGAATTGACCTTCACTGCGCAAAAGTTTATGAGCCCCAGTTTCTTCACAGGTAAGTTGGCTGCTAGCAGAGTTCTTGTTGTACAGGGGCTGGAGTGAAAATAAAGGGAGAAAGGTGTAGGAAAAGTCTTTAGCACAATACCTTTTCCATGACTAATCGCAGTGAAACTTTATGTACATTATGATGACTTTGGAGGCATTTCTACCAGCATCACGGAGGCTCGAGATGGACTTCATGTTTGCAGCTTGACTCCAAGGGATAGGCACGTGTACTGCACAGGAGCTGGGCAGCCCAGCAACCCAGTCGTAATTGGGGAAGAAATGCTAGGGGCTGTGAGGGGCAGGCATGGGCTGTGGAGGGGCAGTGGCGTGGGTTGGAAATGTGCCTGGGGCCAGGGGCATCCTGGAGGGACATTGCCCAGGTGGGGAGTCTTTGGGTAGGAGGAGGGGCTGCCGTGTGAGAGGGGCATCAGAGTGGAGCAAGGCCTGGGAGGGGAGCTGGGAGCTCCTGTGGGAGGACTAGGGCAGGGTTGTTGAAGAGGCAGGGTCAGGTTCAGAGGGGATGTGCCTCGGAAACAAGAATTTGAATTCAGTCTGGGCATGTGAGGAAGATGTCTGCCTTTGGGGATCTTTGGCCTGACTCCCCAGTAAGCAGAGAGGATCAGACTAGGGAGGTGGGACCAGGCAGGTTTTGCGTCTGGTGGACTGTGAGAACCGAGGTGCCATCCACAGGGCCGAGGAGTGTCAAAACCTTGAGTTCTTGGTGAGAGATCACAGCCGCCATTTGTGCAACTCGACTGTAGCTTGTGGCCCCCAAACCGTGTGTGATTGGTTAGGAGGTAGTGAGACGTCTGGTCATGTGCCCAAGTGTCTATTCGTCCGTCAGTGGTTTTGTTGTTGTTGTTTGTTTTTTTACTACCTGTTCTTTTTCAAATTTTTTTCTGAGGCACTGAGACTAAACCAGTGAACTACAATATCATCTTTGTGGAACTCCTAAGGGAGACAGGCAAGAAAACAGTCATCACAATGCAGGACAGTGTGCTGGGGAGGTGGGCACCCTCGGGGGAACCTGCCCTGGGATCCCCAGGGTCACGACAAAGCCAGGCATCAAAGTGGATGGTGTCCAGGGGGAGCGTGGAGGGTCCGTTTAGGGGGCAGCGTGTCACACCAGAGCGAGTGTGTGTTGCAAAGAGAAGCAAAGGGACAGGGTTCGAGGGATATCTGGGCTGTGGATCATGGGGCTCTTCTGGGCTTGCATCTTCACGTTCCTCTGAGGATGACGGGGCGAGGCATGGGCGTGCACTGGGACCAAGGAGCACAGGCACTGGCATGTCACAGAGATCCTCCCGGTGCAGAAGAGCTCCTGGAGGAATGGCAGAACCAAAGCAGGGTTGGCAGGCCTGGAGGCATGAGCTGAGATTTATTGTCTGTCGTGTGCCGGGGTTTGACCAACCCTGGGGATCCCCGTCTCCCATTCTGTCCTGACAGCTGCGGGGGGAGCGGGTGGCTTTATCTAGTGCTAAGGAAAGGAAGGCTTGGGCAGGGTCTGTGATGTTAGTTAGTTAGACTCTCCTCTCCAGAAGGCAGTGGATGTCTGCCTCTCTGAATGTGTCACATCCTCTTCCAGGCCTGTGGGGACAGAGGCAGGCAAAACTTGGGCAGAAAGCCTCTCCCCCCCGCATCATCACAGCTGGAGAGGCAAGAGTCCTGATGGAAAGTAGGTGCCACCCTCACAGGGTGCCACCTCCCGTGAATCCCGGCTGTGAAGGGCAGTCTGTCCTGGCGGTGTCCCTGGGAGGGGGACAGGTGGCCCGGAGAGGTGGCTTCGCGTGGACGGGGTCCCTCCGAGGAAGAAGCCCGGACAGCCTGAGAAACAGGCATCCTGGGGGCCTTTATAGCAGTAGAGACATCTATATTTTAAGCAGGTGCCAGCTAGGAACATTCTCTTCCTTTCTCCTAGAGCTGCCTGAGCCCACACAGCCAGGCTGGGCGAGAGACTGTAAACGAGCCCCTGCACGCACAGCTCCTCCTGCACCTCCTGGAGTCTCTCCTGGAGGGTTGTGGCTTCTGCCTCTGCTTGCAGGATCCCCTCCGCTCTCTCCTTCTGCCATGCTTCCTCTGCTGCCTGCTTTTCTTCCTCTCTTCTCCTTTCATTCTCCCCCCGCCCCCCGCCCACCCTCCTCTGTAGAACGGGTTGGTACTCTCTAAGCTCCTAGAGTTGCAGGTGAGATGATGAATTTCAGCAAGCCCTTTCCGCCCCCTGGGAGCCGTGGGGCTGACGTCTGGCCCTAGGGCCTGTGAGCATGACCAGCACCCAGATGTCCAGTTCCTGCCCTGGAAATTGCTCTCAGGAGCCTTTCCACCTGGTGGGCGTCAGGTTCAGAGGCCTGATCTTGGAGCCCTCCCCAGCTGGGCCGCTCTGGACTGCAGCCTCCTGAAAGCATGGTGCCCAGGAGCACCCCAGTATGATGTTTGGTGGTTACTCTGTTGGCCCAGAATTGCTGCAGGCCCTCTTGCCTCCTGAGCAGGTAAGCTGGGCGCCATCAGCTTCCTGAACACAAAGGGAAGGCGCCCGCCTCATCTTACTCAGTTTTGTGGGCTAATCTGCTTGAGTTCTGCAAGTGATCTTAGCTGATTGGAGCCCTTTAAAGTGACTTTGGATAACATCACCAGCACCACTGCAGTTGACGAGCAAGGGTTTCATTTGGCCTGAGTTAGTGGGGAGCAGCCGGCTGCCTTCCTTCCCTTTCGGTAGCTCAGCTTCGTGGCAGCGTCCCTCCCTTTTCCAGTTGCCCTGCCCTGCAGTCATTCCTTCCCCTCAATATCCTCTCCCTCTTCATTCAGCCATCCTGGGATGCCTAGAAAGACTTTGCCAGACCCCTCGGTGTCCAGAAGATTCTTAGGCAATGCACACAGCAGTGGACTAGGGAGAAGTAGAATGATCTGGATTAAAAAGGAAGTTTGCCATTTACTGACCTTGTGCCCCTGACACAGTCATTTGCTTTCCTGAGGTTTCACTTTCTTCATCTGCAAAATGAACCCACCCACATCTGCTCTCATGTAGTGTTATACAAAGTATATCCCGTAAGTAAGCCAACATGTGAAGCACTTGCTGTGTGCTAGGGTCCAGACAAAGATGCGTGTTTTCGGGGCACCTGGGGGTCTCAGTCAGTTGAGCATCTGCCTTCAGCTCGGATCATGATCTTGGGTCCTGGATCGAGTCCCTCATTGGGCTTCCTGCTCAGTGGGGAGCCTGCTTCTCCCTCTCCCACTCCCCCTGCTTGTGTTCTCTCTCTCACTGTCTCTCTCTCTCTCTCTGTCAAATAAATAAATAAAATCTTTAAAGAAGAAAAGATGCATGTTTTCTTCAAAGGCAGCCGTGTAGACAGACGAGTATGTGCAGTATAGTAAGGCAGTGAGTAAGAATGGATCTAGGGCACAGAAGCCCCCCTGGAGGCCTGTCTGGAGGGGAAACAGAGCCAGGCCAGGAAGAGGGGGAAGTCTGAATCTGTTGTCACATTCGAGTGTTTGCATGCCTCTTCAAATTCTAAGGAAATCTGTTTCATTTCTACTTGGAGCCCTTTTCAGAGGGCTGGAAGGAAACTGGAACTCATTTAATGAGATTTGCCTCCGTCCTGGGTTCGTGTCGCTTGTTGGAATTCTTACTTAGACTTAGTCACTCACCTGTGCACATAGGCCGTGGCTTTTGTTCACTCATTTTACCTTTACCCCATGTGTTTCTACTGAGCAACTACTATGGGCCAGGTGCTGGCCTGGGCACCTCACATAACAGCAGTGAACAGAACAAAGATCCCCTGTCCTCATGAAACTTACATTCTAGCAAGGGGGAGAGACAGGAAACAGTAACTAAAATAAGAAATTCATAGTGTATTAGAACATGATGTGTGTGTGTGTGTGTGTGTACACAAGAGAACAGTGTGGGAGAGTCAGGAGTGCCTGTTATGATCATACAAGGGTGCTGAGAGAAGGCTTCGTCGAGAAGGTGACATCTGAGCAAAGGCCTGAATTATACGAGGGGGCTCCTGGGGAGGGACCTTGATCTGTCCCCGTGTCCAGGGCTGCTTGGATGTGGGGCTGTCTGCTGCTTCCTGGCCATGTGTGGACAGGCTTTGTGGGGTCCCATGTCTCCTGATGCAGATCTGGCCATTCTCTCTCCATGGGCACTGTGTTCTCCCCAATAGGCTGATAGGAAGCAGGGCCTGGGAATTGCAAGTCCTTCTGCATCTGTGCCATCTCCCCCAAATCCTAGATAAACAGAAAATTCCACAGAATTGGGAAATTTCAGGACATGATCCAGCCTTCCGAGGATCCCAGGCACAGCAGATATCAGTCAAAGTCCCAGAAGGGAGAAGCAGTGGAGGTGATGTGTGGGAGCCCAAGGCAGGTGAGGTTGGGGCACATAGAACATGGACCAGGGACAGGGGAGTAGTGGCGATGAGCCTGGGGACCCTGCAGGCTCAGGCAGGCACCCCACAGGTTGGCTCTGCTCATCAGAGTGGCGTCACTGCTGGATGCAAGGCACAAAGGGTGCTGCCAATCAGAGGCTACAGGGGCTGGTTCCGAGTTGTAACGTGTCCCTTGAGCTCCTGCCCCTGGGGAGCTCTTGACTTTTCCTTAGGCTCCCTCACATGGGGCCTTGCCCTTTCCTTTGGCAATTTCATGAGCAAGGGTTTTTGCCCGGATCTTGTTGCACAAGTTAGAGGAAATGGATGCAGCTTTGCTTCCAAACGCAAATGTGTGACAACTTGCACACGAACTGGGCTGAAATTTGCGTCCTCATTTGCTGAAAAGGGGTCTGCTAGATGGTTGACAAGCTGAAGAAGGTCAGGAGAAGGTAGGGGAGTTTCTCAGGAGAATGACCTCAGGGCGATACCTCTGTTCGTTATATTGCACTACCAGAGAGGGCCTTTGCAGGGACCAAAATGCTGCCATTCACTGCGCCTGCGTTTACCCTTCGCATCGTGGCCTTGCTTGCTTCTGTTGGGTAAGAGAATCTGTGCTCCAGAAAAATCTCAGTCATTGGTGGAACAAGTTCTCACCGAAGGCCCTTCTCCTGCAGACTGCCCTCTACAGGGTCCTCACTGCCCTCCAAGAGCTCGCCCCCTGGTGGGGAAATGCAGCAGGACATGTTGCAGTAGGCCCCGCGCCCTCGTGCTGTATGGGGAAGGGTTCAGGGGAGCACACAGGCATGGTTGGCATGGTTTCCGGAAACATTTTCTCAGCACCACTGGGCAAAGCAGGTTACGCTTATTTTTAATCCAGATTTTGCTTTAATAATTTTTTTAATCGAAGTATAATTAACATAGTGTTGTATTAGGTTTCAAGTGTATAATATGATGCACTAATTCCATATGTTACTCAGGGCTTATCATGGTGAGTGCACTCTTAATCCCCTTCACCTATTTCACCCATCCCCTGAGGACCTCCCCCGGTAACCACCAGTTTGTCCTCTGTATTTAAGGGGGTTTTGTCTTTTGTCTCTTTTTTCATCATTTGTTTATTTTGTTTTTTAGATTCTATATATGAGTGAAATTATATGGTATTTCCCTTTCTCTGCCGACTTATTTCACTTAGCATTAGACCCTCTAGGTCTACCCATGTTGCAAATGGCAGGATCTCATTCTTTTTGTGGCTGAGTAATATTCCAGTGTGTGTGTGTGCGCACCTGCGTGCATCTTCTTTACCCATTCATCTATCGATGGCCATTTGGGTTGGTTCCTTATTTTGGTTATTGTAAATAACACTGCAAAAAATATAGAGATGCATATATCTTTTCAGATTAGTGTTTTCCCTTTCTTTGGGTGAATTCCCAATAGTGGATATACAGCATCTCATGGTAACTCTACCATTAATTTTTTTGAGAAAACTCCACACTGTTTCCCACAGTGACTGTACCAATTTGCATTCCCACCATCATCTGAATATGTCTCCTTGGGCAAGGAAAATGAAAGCAAAATTAAACTATTGGGACTACACTAAAATAGAATGCTTTTGCACAGCAAGGGAAACCATCAACAAAACAACATATCAGTCTACTAAATGGGAGAAGATATTGGCACATATCCAGCTAGGGGTTAATATCCAAAATATATAAAGAATTCATACAGTTCAACACCAAAACCAATCTGATTAAAAAAATGGACAGAGGACCTGAATAGACAGTTCTCCAAAGAAGAAGATGGACAACAGACACAAGAGAAGGTGCTCAACCTCACTCATTGTGATGGAAATGCAAATCAAAACCACTGTCATCTCCCACCACACACCCACTGGAATAGCTAGAATCAAAAAGAAAAGAAATAACAAGTGTTGGTGAGGATGTGGAGAAATTGGTTTAATAATTATTAAATGTATGGAAGAATTTAAAAATCTGAGTGAGGGATACTTCCATACCCGTCACCGAGATTTGGCAGTTGCTAATGTTTTGTGACATTCACGCCCTCCCCTCTCTTTAACCTACATGCTTTCCCCCTTGAACCATTCAGAAGCAAATTAGAGACACTTCCCCGGTAAGGAAACAGGCATTCTCCTATATGATCACTTTCACAGGTGTTCTTACACCTACGAGAACAACTAGTCATGTCATGTAATACGCAGTCCTTGTTAAAACCACAGCACATTTTCCCAGAATGTCTTTTACAGCTTTGTATAATTATGATTTTCTAAGAGCCAGTCAAGCCTCACCCTCTGCGTGTGTTCCGGCTTTTTAATTTCTTCTGTTCTAGAAGAGGGACCC
Source organism: Mellivora capensis (assembly GCA_004024625.1). NCBI lineage: Eukaryota > Metazoa > Chordata > Mammalia > Carnivora > Mustelidae > Mellivora > Mellivora capensis. Next base: position 25,558 of record PISX010016353.1, read on the forward strand.
GTTCATACCAGGGTTGTTTTTTGTTGTTGTTGTTCAGTTTTTGTTTTTTTTTGTTTGGTTGGTTGTTTTTTGTTTTTTGGGTTTTTTTTTTCTGTTTTGTTTTCGTGGTGGTTTATTTTTTGAAAGTCCAGGCATTTATCTTATAAAACGTATTCAATTTTGGACTCATTCTCTAACAAATAGATTGAGGTGAGGAGCTTTTGGCCCTGCCCCTCAGAGGCACTGTTGTGTAATACTTCCTTGTGCAGATGGTACATCAGCCGGGCCCCTGATGCAGGTGCTACATTGGCTCTGGGGTCCCTGCGTTAAGATGTGACTGTCATGTACATTTTCCTCGTGTAATAATGAGGTGTGTTTTCTGTGGGAAGCCTTTGGAGACCGTGTGAATGCCCTATTCCCCAATTCCTTTTACCCACGATTTCCAATAACCATCAAATGATCGTTTCCTGGGATGCCTGGGTGGCTCAGTTGGTTGGACGACTGCCTTCGGCTCAGGTCATGATCCCAGAGACCCGGGATCAAGTCCCGCATCAGGCTCCCAGCTCCACGGGGAGTCTGCTTCTCCCTCTGACCTTCTCCTCGCTCATGCTCTCTCACTGCCTCTCTCTCAAATAAATAAATAAAATCTTTAAAAAAAAAATGATCGTTTCCTGACTCAGTTGTTACATGGGGAGTTGCCAAGTGATTTCCTAATTCTAGCCTTTCTTCTCAACGTATTTGGCTGGCATTCTTCTGTAAAGACGAGCTTTTCCTTTTTCACATTTTTAGCAGCTTGGTTTTAAGGGGTGAGGTTCTGCCTTTGGAGTTTTTAACAGTGTATGTGCATGCGTGTGCTTAGGGGGAGGGCAGGGAGTAAGCCCAAGCCTGACCTCTGCGTCACACACAGGACTCTGCACATTCAGCTGAGAAGGTCCCTTCCGCTCTCCTCTGTAGGTACACTGGCTTCCTTGATGACTTTCATGTGCACTCAGCATCTTCCACCTCTGGGCCTTTGCCTGGAATCCCCTGACCCCAGAGGGCTGCCTGGCCCACTTTATTCTTTACCGAGATGTCATGCCAGATTGCCTGAGAGCACCCCATGTAATATACCATCCCCTCCCCATTATTCTCTGTCTCTTATTCTCCTTTGTGCTGTTTTACGGTCCTCATCAGCACCTGCTGTATAAACTTCATGGGAACAGTGATTTTGTCTTGTCAGTTTCGAGCCTGGTACAGTGCTGGCCCATAGTAGGTGCTCAGTAAATACTTGTTCGATGTGAGAAGGAACACACACATGAGTGCCTGTTTGGTAAACCTCTGATTGAGCCCAAAGACCCTTCTGTTGTTTCTCTTCAGTCCTCCTTTTACATGACCCCAGGGACAGTCAAGCCCCAGACAGACAGACAGCTGTTCTTCCATCTGTCAGGAATGCTGGGGAGCCAGCAGCCACACTCAGTTCCTGCCCACCCATTAAAGCCAGCAGAGCCACGAGATTACCCACCCCCCTTCTTTGACAGTATTTTGGGGGAATAAAAACAAATCAGAATTCATCAACTGTGAACAAAATTGTCAACTGTGAACTGTCAACAGTCTGGTTTAAAAATAGATGATTGGTTGATGAAATAGAGTGGAGAAAGCAATTTAAATAAAATGTTAAAAATAATACCCAAAGCATGCAGGCAAAAGCGAAGAATGTGGGGCGATAGAGAAACGTACTCAGTGGAGATCTGTGTGAGCAGTGAACCAGAGAGAGGTTATTAGTTTTGCTTTACAAATCATAGAAGAGAAAGATTTACTGGCCATTCGCAGGAACATTCCCTCATTCTGATGTGTTGGTGTGTTATGCAAAATGGAAGGAAAGATTGGTTGGGAAATCTGCTAGCACATTTATTTTTAAGTAGGTCAACGTTTTGAATATTTCTGCCCATTCGCAAAGTCTTTGGCTCCCTCCATCTTCTGCGTTTATGTGAGGACTGGGGAAGACATTTCTCTCCCAGTAGGTCAAGGGGTATAGAAGCTTCCAGGAGGTTATGTCTGTGTTTCTCTTTGTGTTTCTGTGAATATGGGTTCTAGTATGAAGTTTAAAAGTCATTTGAAAGTTGTTACTTTCCCACTTTCTAGGCTCTCCTCTTTTAAATACTTAGGGCTCATTATTTGTTTCATTCCTTGATCATAAAATCATTATAAAGTCTTGAATGTTTCGTATTTCTGCCCCTGAGTCACGGTTGATAGTATTTGGCCAAGTTCTGTATGTCCACTTGCCTAACATCCTAAGGCTGCTATTCCAGGTGTTTTTTTCACTTGCTTTCCAGGAGAACTGAGTCATCTAGGCACAAAGGTCTATGTTTTATGAACCTAATATGCAGGATTTCCATTCCATAGAGACTTGGCTCTTTTTAAACATCTGGGCGGAAGGTGTGTTAGTCTGCTAGGGCTGCACTGACATAGTACCACACACTGGGCGCCTCGAACAATAGGAATTTACTGTCTCACAGCCCTGGAGGTAGAAGTAGAAGCCAAGGTGTGGGCAGGGTTGATTCCTTCCGAGGCCGTGACTGAGAATCTCTCTCCTGCCTTTCCTTAGCTTCTCGCAGCCAAGGCATTCTTTGCAGGTGGCCATCTTCTCCCTGTGTCACTTCACTCCTCCATTTTCCCTCTACCTGGGTCTGTCTCTGTGTCCAGCCCTCCCCTTCCTGTAAGCGTGGCAGCCATATTGGATTAGGACCGGCGCTGTTGAGCTCATTTTAAGTTGATGATCTCTGTAAAGACCCTCGAGGATACTGGGGGTTAGGACTCCCAAATGCCTTGTAGGAGGGATATAATTTAATACCTAACACAAGGTGCGAAGTTGTCTCTTCTAGGAGGTAAGTGGGGTCAGGGCGGTGGTGACTGCTTTCTGTGGGTCTTAGACCCACTTCTGATATGGGCCAGGGCTGGAAGGGCTCCCCCCTGCAGGGGGCAGTGACCATCTTGAGGGGGTCTTTTCGTTTGTTCAGTGTGTCTTGTTCCCCAGGGAAGGAGCTCCTGGGCCTGCCTGCAGCCTTGGCCCTTTGGGAGCTTTGAGTAAATGACTGGCTCTCCACTCTAAATCCCCAAAATGCATTTTTACCTCTTTCCTCCTCTTCTCTCCCAACAATTCTTTCTAAAAAAAAAATTTTTTTTATGGGTGCTTCTTTTTCTGTTCCAAGAGTGTCATTTTATAGTTGTTTTTGATTGTTTTCTTTTTTTTGCTTTTCCACCTCCAAGCCCAGACTCTAAGGAGTAGGCTCCCAGTCTACCCTCCTTAAGTTGGAGCCTGCAGACACTGCTCTGATGCAGGCAGACGGCGTGTATCCCTAGTACCTCCGGGGCCGGTGTGGAGGGAGCCAGTAAGTGCCACCTGAGTACGTCCTTCCTGCCAACAAATCGCCACCTGCAGCTCTGAGCACACTGTGGGAGAGAAGGTGTGGCCATTCTGGAGGCTTGTCATGTGTGAAAGGAGCCAGTGCCATCCCTGTGGTGTCGGGAGACACCTGGGTCTCCCTCATCACATCTCTGTGGGAGAATTTGCATTCTGACCCTGTCTTTTCCAAAGGAGGCTGCTCCTGTCCTGGTAGGCCAGAGCCCAGTGTCTGCTAGGTCCAGAGCCTAGTCATGGGATGGCTGCGTGGGAAAAGTACCGGGAGCTTCCTCTTTTTCTCTTGGCCCCATTCTCTTGGCAACCCTCTACGGGAGGGCTAGCATACCTGCCTGGAGTTTTCAGAATCGTTCTGTCCACAACACAGGGCACACTTTTGCAGAGCCCAGAGGCTCTGTGCATTTTCTCCACTTGGGATTGAATGTGAGTGGGCAGGGCGTTCTTGAGCATCTGTGGCCTGCAGGTTGGGAGAGGGCGTTGGAGGCCTTTGCTCAGCGTGACGGCCTTGGTTGGGGCAGCCCACTCTAGCAGGAAGCACTGTACTTTGGAAGTGGCCTGGCCTCTGTGAGGAAAGCTGGTGCAGTGACCACCTTTCTGCCTGTGTAATCGTTCTTTCCTAGCGAGAGCCTGGGGCAGAGGGGTTGGGCCTTATTGAAGTGCTGTGGGACGGGGACATGTGTGAGGTGCCATCAGGGGAGGCCCCCTGCCCAGCGACAGTCCCGGCCTCAGGCTCAGAACCAGGTGCCCTTTCCCCTTGCCCGTGGGTGCCCACTGCGCCCTCATTTACTCCCCTTAGTGACAGTCCCCGGGAGGCGTGGGTAGAGCTCGGTCATCACTTTGATGGAAGCATGTCAACTTTGTTTTATATTTCCTCATGAAATATTTGATACACAAATGTAGATGTCTTACTTCTATAAGTTGCCAAGCCCAATGACGAAAGCCTCGGAATCTAGCACTGAGCTTTGGGGAATAAACCATTCTCAGGCTTCACGGTGTTTTTCTGGGCTCCTGTCTGAGGCAGTCATCCTGCCTCTGCCCCAGAGGTCGCCCCTGTCTTGATATTTGTCACCCTACCCCCCCCCCAATATATATTCACACATATGTAGGTATCTCTAAATAGCACATGTTGAGCTTTATAAAAAATGGGATTCTAGTCCTTTGAGCTTCATTTAAATGAAACATACTATCTGGAAGATAAAAAAGCAGGCCTGTGCCCTTGAAACATGGGTTTCCACTGGTGCAGATAAATCTTGTTTTCTCTGGTAGCACCTCCCCAGGGTCTGGGAGGAGGCCCGGCTGCCTCTGCAGATTGTCACAGCGGCTGTCCACGAGAGAAGGTTCTGGGGTCGGCTGAGGAAGCAGAGTTACCAGAATCACAGTCTGCAGGGGCTCTCTGGCAAGGGCAGGCCCCCCAGGGGAACGGGTGTTCCTGAGCATCTGGGGAAGCAGATGGACGAGATTCTGAGTCCTTCAATGGATGAGGGTGAATGGGGAGGCTAGAAGGCCGAGTGCCAGACGGGAGCTCACGGAGAGGACTCAGGCAGCAGGTGTGGGTCAAGGATGCTTCACCGGGAACATCCCGAAGGCCGAGCTCCAGCACCTGTGTTCCTTGTGCAGGTGAGGTGGTCACAGCTGGGGACCGGAACGGAGGCCCCGAGGAGCCTGGGGAGCACCACCCATAGCCTTTAGCAACTATTTACTGAACACCTACTATGTGCCTGGGAGAAGACGTGACTTAGACTTTTTCCAGCTGATGAGTACTTCATGGTCTAGTAGGAAGTCAGTGCTGCCACTCTTGGCTACATTATGCCGTGCTCAGGAAGGATCCCCAAACATCCGTGGCTTGTGGCAGCCAGCAGACATTAATTCCTTGTTCCTGTTTCGTGTTGGCTGCAGGCTCGCTGCAGCTCTGGTGCTTGCCCTCGCCCTCTGGGCCCCAGGCCACAGGAGCGGCCCTAGTGTGGTTTGCATCATTTTCATGGTAGAGGGAAGGGCAAGAGAGGAGGTACGAGTGAGCAGTGGTTCTTAAAACAGCTGCTCAACCCTGCCCATCACACCTACTCGCAGTCCCCAGGGAGAGTGAGTCACGTGGCCAGGATGGAGATCCGAGGGGAAGGGGGGCCCATTTTCCCGGGGGGTGGCGGTGAGCGAAGCCAAGATTCCGCTTTCAGGGAAGGCCGGGGAATGTCTAGGAAGAGTCTTACAGTCTATCAAGGATACAAACCAGCAATTTAGTCACAGTAGGATTTTTAGTAAGTAAATGTATTAAGTTTTGACTTCACAAAATAATTTCTCATACACAAATATACTGTTGCCCCTAAATTAGCTTTGGAGAATCTCTTGAGCAAATAGTTTGAGAACTGAAGCAGGATTGTTTCAGAGCAGAGGGGCGGAGGGAGGAGGTGGGGCTGGCCACAGTGGTCTTCTCTCTAGCCCTGGGCACGGGCGCACTGGCTACAGGATTTGAGAAGAAGCTTTTTACACGGACAACCCCCTGCCCCCTGCCAGTCTTCCTCTTGGCTATGTTTTGTCCCTCTGGCTGGCGGCAGGCCATCCCATTCCTATGGGGCTTCTTTGTGGCCATCCCTCCATACACACTACTCCTGACCGCCTCATAGTCGTGGCCACACGGCTTTAGAAGGATGTGGTCTTTTTTACCGCCTCATGGAGTCATTGAGGTTGGAGGCTGAGCCATGGCTGCCTTTCATCCAGGCCCCACCACCCCTCCAGCCACACTGGGCACATACTAGATGCCTAACAAGTCGGTACAAAAGGCATTTGCCTCAAGGGGAAGTCATCACCCCGTGGGCTTGTCTGTCGCGCTCTCTCTTGTGAGGCTGGCCGCTGTGTGAGTGACACTTGGAGTTACTCAGAGTGACTCCCGTAGGTTCAGAGCTAGGTTTGAAGCACTCTTGCCCTGAGTTTGTAATCAGGATGGGAACAGAATAGCCGGGACTTCTCGATGAGCCGGTATTCAGCTGTCCTCAGGTGTGCTGCTTTGCAAATGGTGTGAGCTTTTCAGAAGTACACATTTGTGTTTTCCAAGGGCAAGGACTGTAACTTCCCTTTTTTTTCCCCCCTTGTAAAAGATTCCCCATGGCCTCTGGTAAGAATAACAGACAAAGTGGGTGCTCAGTAAATTTTGCCTGCCTCCTCTTCTTTGGAACCTCCACCAGGTACACACGTGATTCTCAGCCCATGGGCCTTAGCAAAGAAGGCTGATCACATGCAGACCTGGATCCTGAGAACTGTACAAGTGGAAAAAGAATAAACTGTCAAACAACTGAGATGGAGGCCAGCAGCACCCTGGGGTACTGTATGGTTTATGTGCTCTCCATGTGGAAAGAGCGGTGTTGTGGGACCAGGGTCTGAGCCCCACACTCAGACACGGCCTGGAATCCACCCCAAAAGAGCATCCGATATTTTGTGGGTTATTTAACTGCTCTGAGTCCATGTCTTATCCCTTAGATGTCAGGATCCTAAAAATGCTGTTAACTGTTCTGCTCTTTTGCACCTGTAAAGAACATTCTTTCCGGCCTGTGTTCTGAACCGGTTGAGAGTTGACGATAAAAGTGGCTGAAGTTGTGAAAAGGGCAGGAAGTGGCCAGAACACTACCAGTGTGGCTGACGAAGGGTTGACATGAAGAGATGGCGGCTTTTGGGCTTCACCACTGAATCTAAGAATTAGATGGGTGCTTGCACCCAGTCCCGTGCTAGAGACACCCATGGGTATCCTCTGGGGGGAAGGACTATGTAGCCCTCAGGTTTGGGATGGTCAAAACAAAAGCAGTCACTCCTTGCATGTTCTGGGTGGGCCAGGGCTGGGCCTCACACACATCACCCGGGGTGTTAACTCAGGGTTACCCTGCCCCCGTGCCCAGGGAGAGCATATGAGCAGTTGAGAGAGTCTAGGATCCCTGTACTGGGGCAGAGGCACCCTAGATGAGGAGTAAGGAAACGGAGGGAGGTGGCCTTCTGCAGAAGGGGTGGGCCTTGGTGGACCCCTGGGACTCTGAGATGTCATTTCAAATGAGTACTTCTGTCAACAGTTACAGCTGCCTTTATCGTCGACTAAAGTAAGCACCACAGTGCTCTCCGGTGCTCTCAGAGGTTACCCAGTGCCTTCGGAAAGACATGAAAGGCCATTTCTTTTTCAGCACTCTGCCATGCGGACCTTGACCTGAGATGTACTCCTTCCTTCTCTGTCTCTGCTCTCGTGAGACCACCTGGTTGGAGAGAGACTAGCTGCTTCCTGGGGACGCCACATGGGGGGTCTGCTCGGCTGCCTTCTGAAAGCCTCTTCTGCCTCTCTTTTGCAGTGCAAGTTGGAGTTCCATGCTTGTTCTACTGGCAAAAGCTTCACCGTCCTCTGTGATGGGCCCTGTCCGTGTCTCCCGGAGCCTGAGCCACCAAAACTCAAAACACAAAAGAATGGTGAGTGGGGATCACAGGAGACCCTTGGAGGGAGACCGATGCGGCCAAGCTCTGCCTCCCCGCCGCAACCCCCGTGCCTGGAAGTGGAGGTTAACAGAGCTGTTTGAGCCCAAATGGGGGAAATAGAGGGGCTTGGCAAGTACTCCAGCCTGTGTAGGGACTTGAATCTGAACTGCCTTCAGCTACCATTAAAAAGAAAAGGAAGAGCTGAGTCTTGCAAAATAATTCCATGAGACCAGGATATGCACTAGGTTCTTTCAGAGGTCACGTTGGCTGTGACATGAGAAGGGTGGGTTTGTTCAACTCTAAGACCACAGCCTGCCCTGGGGTACGTCTTGGTCTTCCCTGACCTTGAATCTCTAAGTCCTTTGAACTTCTCAAGGGTGTGTTTCAAAACAGAGACTGCAGAGAGGTCACAACAGTGTAGAGGTACCCCCCCAACACACACACACCACCAAAGGCATTTCTTCATTTGTATATTCTGCAGAATGTAGCACGGAGCCAGGTGACACACAAAAGGAGAAAAACTCTCCAGGGACAGTGGTTTCTCTCTCATGGCTGAGGGGGCAGGGAAGGTTGGCCTTATTTGGATGTTTCAGCGATGGAGAAAGGAAGGCTGTCGCTCTGGCCTTGGCCTGTTTCTGAGCCTTCCTTAATGAGACCCAAGCTGGAAGTTTGCCTCTTCCTTCTGTGGAGCTGGGCTTTCTCCGTCGTCACTGCTGGTCCATGGAAAATGTTGCACGTTTCTGAGCGTGAATGAGTGTATACGCACATGCAAGCATGTCTCTTCTAAGGCGTCTTCTGTAGGTAATGGGGGAGGGTGATCTAGGTGAGTGTGTTTATGCCTTCCCTGGTTCGTAGGTCCCATTGCCTTTTCCAGGGCACATATGTGAAGATGCTGGAATGTGCATTTGTCCATGGTGGCCATCACAGGAATATTGTGCTAAGATACTCTTTGGAAGATTTGGTTCAGAATTTGGAAGCTCTAGTCACAACTAATCCCCAGAAATTCCTCTTGATGAGCAAAAAGCTGATCTCCCTGTGTTTGGGTCTGATTCATTTATACAACTGCAGCAAGAAGTGTTCATTTGTGTACTTGTGCCCCCTTGGTGTAGGGCCTGAAAACCTAAAGCCCTGTGGTGTGAAGAAACTGTAAAACCCAGAAAACTCACTTCTGTCTGAGGATTTCTTAACCATAGGAAGTTTCAGTAGTCTCTGTTATTCCGGGTGTATTGTTTACTGGTCTTATTTACTCCTATATCCTGAGGTGAAGAAACCAAACCAGCAAAGTCACCTCCACCATTTTGCCTGTGGTATCTCCATGAGGTGGTGGCTTCACCTCTCCTCAGGGGCCCCAGATCTGCTAAGGCTTCCTGATTTGCCATGGTGAGATAACAGACTGGTCTCCTGGGAAGTCTTCAAGTGAAGTACAGTGCCTGTTTCTTCCTTTCTTTTTTAAGTAAACTCTGTCCCAACATGGGGCCTGAACACCCAACTCAGGGATAAAGACTTGTATGCTCTCCTGACTGAGCCAACAAGGCACCCCGGTGCCTATTTCTTAATGGTGGGCTTGTCACACCTGATTAAATGAGATTAACTCTCAAATTCAACACTCGGGGTACAGCCTTGCCTATACCATGCATTTGTTTAATTATGTTCTGGTAAAAATTAGAACAAATTCTTGCTGAACATTTGCAAGTTACTGCATTGCCATTGACAGCAAAGAGATTTAGAAAAGAGCGTGTTCGAGAATCCTGAAAGGTCAGTGAGAACAAGAATGCCATTTAAAAGTGTTTCATTTGAAAATGTTGGAGAAAGGGTGAACTACTAAGTTAATTGTAAGAGATAAATCAGGAAGAATGAGAAGAGACTTCATATACCTCTCAGAAATGACAACAATAAAAAAGGAATACTAACAGTATTCCAAAACAGATAATCAAAATTATATGTTCTTCATTCGTTCTTTTAGTTGCGTGTAATTATTTTTTGTTCCACTGGCTCTCGGACCAGTGATTTGCTCTTACGAAGTCCTCTGCCTTTGCTGGAAAGGAGCTCTCTAACTCCACACCGTGTCTCACTTCATCTGATACTTGTCTGAGAAATATCACCTTGGAAGCTTGCACTGATGAGTCTGTTACTGGAAGTATCAATCAAACTTGGTACAGTTCTTTGCCTGAGGCTCTGAGATTGTCCTCGTTGGTTGAAGACCCACTTCTTGGGCTGTGACTTACTGCAGAGTTTTTATACAGTGTGTGGGGGAAGCAGAAATTACCTGCCGAGAGGACTGCATGGCTGTTGTTAACTAATTACACATACAATTACATAGGCAACAACATCTTATCAGGGTATGATGCTTAACTATTTAATACAGATTTGATCAATGTTCACTTGGGGGATAAGAATGCACTATGGGCAGTAAAGGCAGTGATAAGACCCTGGGGTCATTATATGAAATGCAGTATTGAGCTTAATAACATTTTACCTGGGCAAAGTGGAGGGGAGGCTGGCCTTTTCCTTTGATTTGACAGTTTTTCCCATGAGGCTGTCACAAGCAGTGGGGATGACGGGGAGGGAGAGGGTGGGAGGTGGAGGTCAGAGGTAAAACAAGGGGCTGTGACATCACAGAAGCTGCAGGCAGTGGGAGCAGAAGCCTCCACCTTCCTGAGACGCGTCCGGGCTCTGGGCTGTGTCAGAAGCAGTCCTACTTCTGGGCCTGCTGCAGAAACGACATTTCGTGGTCTCGCAAATGCAGGTGTTCCAGAAGTGTGGCAGTCACAGTTGTCGTCGATGACATTTTCTTTTCAGTCTGATCTCTCTTTCAAGCTTCGGTTCCATGTGGTGGTAACAATAGTAATGGAGTCTCTTCTAGATAGATTCTGTTAATCCCAGGTTGTATCGAAATGCTTGGAGGTCGGCGGTGGCTTATGCACTGTGGAACTGCAGGGCAGTGGCTCCTGCCATTGTCTGTCCCTGGTATCCGCCTGCAGAGAGCTGTCGCCGCCTCCGGTAAGCTGGCTTGCCATGTGCATGCTCCCTGTGTCCGATGGAAGACATTTGACTCCCGTCGTGAACTGTGCTTACTGCCGCCGTGGGTCAGACCCGGTGCCCGCTCTTCTAGGTCCTGTTCTTGTGGGTTTACTCGTCCTCACGCAGCCCCCGCTGGCCCCCCTCAAGGCCACAGAAAACTTGCGCATGTACTTCCATAATGTTTTAGTGTCCAAGAAAGACTGGTGAGGGTGCTCTCTCAAGCCCTCTGTCCTTGGATCTGCTGGGCAGCCGTTTCTATTTTATGCAGATAGTAGTTCCACAAAGCTTGCCCCCAGTTAGATTGCCACATGGTAGGTGAGCCCAGGGCTTCTTTGTCACTGGGGCCGTTCAGCTGCCTGTGGTTTCACAAGCATCTCATCCCTGCCTGGGACCCAGAGTTGGGCTGGAGAACAGGGGCGAGCAGAAGCTTTCCTGGGGCCTCACCTGCCTGCATCTGTTCTTCTCCTTCCCAAACGGTACTTCCTGTAGCCTCAGCCTGGCTCAGGGCTGGGTGTGAGTGTCGCAGGTGTGTCTGACACCTGGTCTCGGGAGTCTCGGAGCATTCTGCTGCGTCCAGCCTTTGGTCTATGCATTATGTCTCCAGTTCTTGCAAATCCGAACTCTCTTGCCTCAGCTTTAAGTTTTAAGAGCTTCTCTAGGAAGTCCAAGCCAAGTGGTTGATTATTTGTTCTCTTGATTTTTACTTTTTTTCTGGCATCTCTCCTTTAATGTCCCTGAGGACCTCATAGAGGGTAGGGTCATCCTTGAATATCTAGGAATATTTCCTCTCGCACCTCTCAATGACCTCATGACCTTGGACGGGTCACTTAATAGTTTCTTTTAAATCTCTTATCTCTGTGATGCCAGCCTCTGGAGTGCAGAGAAGCAATTGTTTCAAAATGTGTGTGTGTGTGTGTGTGTGTGTGTGTGTGTATGTTTTAGGAAGAGGGAGTTGAGACTGAAATCCCGCGTTAAGCCTGGATTTCTATGCTTTTTCTAGGAGTCTTTCAGGAAAGATTTGCCATGAATTTCTCTTGGTATTTTCCAGTCCTCAGTAGCCAGCCCAGTTAGAAAGTCAGTTCTTATATCTGACGAACTCTTCAGCTCGGGGCTTATTTCCACTGCTTTTTCTTCAATTCTCAGTGAAGGATATGAGGAATGTGAGGCACTTGTTTCTTGATTTCTTCACAGTGGTTGAGAATCTAAGAGGAAAGTAGAGTTTTTTTCCCATTAGAGTTGTCAGGATGCATTTTTAAACTAGCCAGTATTTCCCTCCTTTCCAGCCTGAGCCGGGCCGCCTTCTGCCTGTCCTCCCTTCTCTCACAGAAACAAGCCCCTCCATCCCTGACCTGGGCTTGGCAGCCCTGTTCCCTTCTGAGGAGGGGTGGAGGCTCCCCCATTGCTGAGGTGAGAGTTTTGCAGTTGTGTGATATAACATCAGGAAAAGACATCACTTCTGTTTTTTCCATACTGTGTGGAGGGGACCCTTGTGTTCCTGAAGATGCCATGTTTCCCATGAGGACCAGGGGATGGGACCTCAAACCTCCCCTAGAGTGATGCTGTTTTATGCTTTACCAGGTTACACTGACCACCAGGGACCTTTGTGCTGGTCCCATTTACCAGCAGAGGAGCCCGATGGCGCAATGAGAGAGAGAAATCCTTCCCTGAGGTCGGACAGTGGGTGGGGACGGAGCTCTCATAGCCCGAGCCTCTGGACCCCCAGGCCAATGCCTTTGTCCAACTGCCCATACACCCTCTGGGGGTGACTTCACTTGTCCAAATCTTGGAGTGTCAGCCGTCAAGCAGAGAATGTCATGGTGTTCTCCACAAGCAGCAGTGTTTTGAAGGCATCCCACAGAATCTCTCCGCCTTCCCTCGTCCTCTGTCTTTGTAGGAGGAAATAGAGACAACATTACTCTATCTTGTTTGCTTCTGTTACAGGAGGGGGCTAGGGGTCAGCAGGCAACCTGGAATGCTGGAGAAGGCTGGGACGCTCTCATCCCCTCCTGGCTGGACAGGGGCTGGGAGGTAGGGGCAAGGTGGGGGCACGCCTGGTTCGGGCCAGGGAGGGAAAGGGGTGGCAGGTCTGTGCAGCGGGGCGTGCTAAAGAGGGAATAAGTAACAGCTTCCCTGCCCCTGAGCTATTTAAAACAGTAGAAAATAGTTTACAGTGATTTTCTTTTCTCAAATGGTGATTTCAACCCAAGGGCTAGATTCTGGGGGAAAAAAGTTCTGGGTTGACAGACGGTTGTCTAATTCCATTACTTATCACAAGTGGAGTTGGGGAAAAGTGTTTAACCGAGAATAGGAGGTGGTGCCAAAGAGACGGGCTCAGGAGTTCTTCCTAGCTGTAATCTCAGTGGAAAAATCCTACAAGAATCCTGCTGCAGAAGCTTCTAGCAAAATGGAGGTTTATCTTTGTATCCAGGAAAGCACATTTTTCTTTAATGCCTGTTGTGTAACAGAGAGAAGGCCTCAGGCTTGCAAACTTGCAATTTAAAAGCGGTTTGTCTTAACCTTCCCATATCCATTCAGCTTCCTTCACTTCTTACTCAGTCCTACACCATAGCCAGAAATTAAACATGTAAAGGAACATTTAATTTTTAGGGCCTTGTTACTCTAAATGTCATGACCTTAGATTAAAAAAAAAAAAAAAAAAACTTAAGTTGGCAACCACAAGAAAACTAGTTAGGCGCTTAGAATAACTGCTGACTTTGGCTTTAAACTCAGGTTCTTCCTCTTCTGTGAGTTCAGCTCTGCCAAAGTAGAGGTTCTCCTGATCATGTGGAAACCTATGGGGCAGCAACTGATGGGAGAGAGTTAAAGATACGAAGGGAGAGAAGGGTAAACTGGGACAGAGGGTGGACACAGTCCAGACCAGAGAGAAGGGTCTGTGCTAGCAATTAATGGCTTTGAAAGTTCACCTAAGTGGCACTCTTCCCTTGGCCTGACTTTTTAAAAAATTTATAAATTAATACATTTTCTTTGACATCGAAACGACTTGGCAGAATTGTCTCAGATTTCAGTTCTGTTCGTTTTTGGCTGTGTGTGTTTTCAGTAATTTTCAATACACATATACTAATATAGTTTATAAACTCTACTTATCCTAAATCAGGATTATATTCTGTGTAATATTTTGTACCTGCCACTTCTCTATGTCATAGATGTGTTTTCATCTAGGTACACCGATATATAGGGGGTCTGTCTGTCCCCCTTCATCCTTTCCTCTAGCCAGCCTGCCCACACCGCTCTCCTGAGCTCCAGACTTAAGTATGTAATGACCGCTCAGCATTTCCATTTGATGCCCGGAAGCATCTCAGGCTTCGTTTTCCAAATCAGACCCCTGATCTTTGCCCCCAGACTTCTCCTCCCTCCTGCAGTATTCACTCTCTTGATAAATGGCACCTCTGTAATTTGATTTGCTGAAGTGAAAAGGAAATCCTCTTTGTCTCACACGCCGCAATCACGTTGACTCTGCTTCCGAAGAGATTTCCAAATTCATCTGCTTCTTCCCACCTCCACTGCCACTCCCCTAGTGGTCTGAGAGATCCTCCTCTTTTATTCTAGTAGCTTCCTACTTGAACTCTGGGGCCCTCCATTCTCTTTTGAACGTAGACGTTAAACCAGTTCTGTACAACGTAAGTCAGATGGTGCCGTCCCCTGTTTGAGACCCTCCAGTGACTTCCCACCTTGGTTAAGGGGAGGAGCTGACATCCCTTCAGTGACCCGCCAGGCCCAGTGGGATTGGATGGGCTGCTGCCTGCCTGTACCCGTCTTCGACTGTTGCACCCTTTGCTTGCTCGGCCCTGGGCAAATGGGCTTCCGTGGGTGCCCTCAGGGGAGCCCTTCATGCTTCTGCCTTGGGGTTCACACTGCCAGACTGTCTTCCCAGACACCCACACAGCGTGCTCCGTCGCCCCTCTTCAAATCTCTACACAAAGGTCACCTTTTCGGGAGCCCCCCCCAGCAGTTGCTATCCCCTTTCCCTCCTTTGTCTTCCTCAGTCCCACGTACCCCCTTCTTGTACACCACATTGACCTCTTGTCTGCACTGTCTCGTCTCGCCCACCCAGAATGGATGTTGGACGAGGGTGTTTTGTCTGGATTCTCAACAAGTCTTTGTCAAGCCTTGAAGGACGCTACCTCGTTCTAAGAGTTGTCCTTTATGTAGATGTATCATAGTGTACAGTGTTTAAATGGCAACAAAACGATCTATCAGGACAAGAGATCAAGAGTACAAGGTGCTCACTGTGCGTAGCAGCTAAGCAAGTGACGGGTACATTTATTTCCTCGAACCAGAGAATGTCCTCTCTGTTGCTGGTGGGAACAGTCGAGATCTGGAGTGTGGGGTACTTTGCCCAAGGCCGCACAGCTGATAAATGACAGAGCAGGGATCTGAAGGCTTTCTGGAACTTGCTCTCCTACGCTCACATCAGACTGTGTTGCTAACCTAAATTGAACGTCCATTTTCCTTTGAAAAAAGAAAAACCCACAGCTGTATAGCCACACAGTTTCAAGTGCCCCTCACCGGGCAGCGCGGGCAGCACGTGCTTTCCACTCTCGGAGCCTGCCCTCCTTCCCCAAGAGCCCTGCACTCTCTGGCGGGCTTTGTGCAAGGGGAGGGAACGAACATCCTTGCTCCTTTTCCTCCCTCCCTCTCTGTAAGCACACGGCGCTCTCTGCCCTTTATCTCCGTGCTGGCACGGGCTCATGGCTCACCGCCTTCCCGGGCTTTCCTTGATAGCCCCACGTTTCCCACCCAGCTCCTCGAAGATAAAAATTCATTTGTAATCTGTCCTGAAGTCGACTTTTCTTCCATGGCCCTGCTATCTGTCGGAAAGAAAAGACCGCATTACCATTAAAAAAAAATGGAAATTATAATCGAACAAAAGCAAGGGGCTGCCACCCTGCAGAGCCAGCTGCTTCGTGGAGGGCCTCTCCCTTCCGGGACCGGGACCGAGAGACCCCATGGGAGCCTTGGCTGCCACGTGGGCAGCCGGGGAAGGTGGGACCCCGCGCTCACAGGTGTGGTGAGAACGGAGGAGCTCAGTTCCAAGTGTAAACATCGAGTTCAGAACCTCCAGCTGTTTTGTCGTTATCACCATTATTACCTTAGTGGGGATGATGCTGATTCTCTGTTTAAAAACTGAAAGTGGCAATTAGACACGAAGGAAGCAGGAACGTCGCTCTGATGAGTTAACTTGAGGAATGGGTAACGATAGCAGATAACACACGGAATAAGCAGTTGGCTGCATGTGCAGTCCTAGACGTTCACATTGGTTGGGAGTGCAGCCAAAACAGAAACAAGACAACCAGGCAGCACTCTGAGGAGACCGAGGGAGGAGACAGATGGAAATCATGATGGTGTCATGGCAGCTGAAAGCGTGTCTTCCTCTCCCAACCCCAGAAGAGTAGCCCCAAGGGCCCCTCCTACTCGACAAGAAGGAACATTGCTGCCAGAGGAGGCAGACCTACTGACACAGCAGGGGTTCTGCTGAGGAATCTCATTATTTCAAGACCTCAGACGTGCTCCAGGGAGAGAGAACTTCAGAACCATGGAAGAGAAGTTCTGGGGAACATAGGCGCCATGATCCTGGGGCGGAAGCAGTGTCGAGGATGACCAGAGAATCATAGCAGGGAGAACTCTGGCTTCCCGATTTCCCAGGGATGCAGTAGCAGGTGCTGCTGGGGGCATGTCCTTCGTGCTGACTAACTTCTGTTGTGTAGAAGGATCGGTATAAAAACCCAGCTCAGCCCTCCTCTTCCCTATGTGCCTGGGTATCCCAGGAAGACAGTTAAACGCGGGCCTCTTGCTTCCCACCCCAGCTTTGGGACCCTCAGTTTATTTTGGTCTCCTTGGCCTGGCTGTGCTCTCTCTATGCTTGAGTCTCTTAAAAGGCTCTTTCCAGCAGGTCGCATCTGGAGGTGAGGCAAGGGTAGCGACTGAGTGAGTCTTTAAAGGTCCCACCCCAGCAAGGGATGTGAGCACCACCCCAGCATCACAAATCCTCTAGGCAGGGGATACTGATGTTGTGGAACCCGATTTAGAAGTTGGATGTCAAAGACCAGAGAATTAGTGCAGGCAGGGGATTTGATCAGAATTCTGATCATGTACCAATGCTCAGGGACAAGAAATAGTCCCCAAAAATGACTTGCAAAAAATTATTTTAAGTGTTTTTTTTTTTTCTTCTTAAAAAGGCCCATTCAGAGTGCCAGAATGGTGGTTTTGGCAGGGGACAGCTTCAGGTCCCCCTGCCCCGTTGGCCTGATTGGTGTCAGGATTCCCACCCTTGACTGACTTCCTCCAGGGTGGGAATACTGTTGGCTCTCCCCAGGCACTAGGACCTGGCATCTGCCCTTCTCCCAAACCTTCCTCCCCTGCCCCAACCCACCCCCCACCCCAACTCTTAAAGGGTTGCCGCTGCGGGGTGCCTTCACCTGGCAGGCTCCTGTCCGTGACTCTGCATCTGGCAGTGTGTCCTCTCCACTTGGGACTTTCGCCCCAGCTTTCCCTACAGACTGTTCACTCCTGCGTGCCCTGCACGCAGCACAGTGCATGGGTCAGTGCTAGGCACAGATGAGGCCATCTTCAGTCATCGTGGAATGAGTTAATTGATCCAACGTATAGACTAGTATAGTTTTCAAACCACCTTCCCATACTTGAAAAGGTTGGCTATCATGCATGAATTAGGTCCTCAGCTTGAAGAGGCAGACTCCGTGAGTCCCAGCCGCCAGTCTGTGGCCTTCTTGGGTCAGTCATTCTGGGGCTTGGCCTCAGGCTGGAGCCTGACTGCTGTGTGTGTTTCTGGGTCCTCTGGAACGGGAACAGATGGCATCATCCACACCAGCCCCAGGCAGGTCTTCTCTCTCCCTGTGTCCTCCTGCCTCCTCCCTGTGTCCCCCTTCCTGCCTCCCTGTGTCCCCCTTCCTGCCTCCCTGGCTTAGGAAAAAGACTCAAGGTGTCTCTGGAAGCAAATGTATTTGCCTTGACAACAGAAGTGTAGTGTCCTTTGGAACAGAACGTTCTGTTCCGAGTTGACTCAGGCTCTCTTGAGAACACAGAAAACATTTCTAGGTGAAGGAGGGCGTATCTGGAGCTAGCAAACGTTTGTTCTCATTTGGATTGGGAGCTTCTAGTACAAGAATCATACACATCTCTGTGTTGTGAAATAGTTGGATTAAATACTGATTATCTCTGTGTCTAGTAGGAAGTGCCTGTTTGGGAAAGAAGTAGTGAACTGAAATAACGCTGACCTGTGACTTCATGTACCTTGCCCGTGGAGTCTTCTAAGCCCTATTTGAAATGAATATTGACATATGCCTGAGTTGCTCAGTTGCTTAAGCATCTGACTCTTGTTTTTGGCTCAGGTCATGATCTTGGGGTCCTGGGATCGGGTCCCCGTTGGGTTCCCTGCTTAGTAGGGAGTCTGTGTATCGCCCTTTTCCTCTGCCCCTCCCCCCGCTCATGTGCGCGTGCGCTCTCTCTCTCTCTCTCAAATAAATAAATCTTTAATAAATCTTTAAAATAAAATTTAAAGCTTAAGGTGCCGCTCTGATAGCTAGTGTGTTTTGTTTTCTAAAATCAAGGGCGGTTATTGAGTTTGGATAATGTGTCTTCATCCATCATCCAGCCGTCTGTCCATCTGTCTTTCCATCCATTTGTCCAGCCACCTGTGTGTCTGTTCATCGGTCCATCCATCCACGAGTGACCCATCCAGCATTTATTAAATGCCTATTCTGTGCCCAGGTCCTGTTCTGTCTCTGCCCTAAGTGGGATGATATGAACTCTTAACATCAGATACATCAATAACATGTTGTCCATGTGTCTTCATGTGGAGTTCACTTATGTCCCAAGGTGACAATTGTCTAGAGCTAGGATGTTTTCTATCTCTTTATGGATTTGGGTTTATAAGTCTAGTGCTCCAAGGGCTTTTTTTATTGCCTTCTGAGGACTTTGTTAGACTTTTAACCTACTGCTAGCATAGTCTCAGGGGTCAGAGAGGCTAGACTTCATCTCACATAGTTAAGACAAGGAAACTGACTTAAAAATATGGGCACACTGTTACATTTTGGAACTTCTGATACACTGACATTGTAGATGGTGACCTCCTTGAAAGTAGGGATTATGATTAATGTATTTATCATTATATCCCCAGCCTAGGGTCTGTTCAAGGAACGAACACAACTAAGTGTAACTATAAATCTATAACATATCTATTTACACATTTAATTAGAGCAGTACTTAAATAAATATCCAGACACCAGAAAGCGGGTGTCTTTCTACGTCCTGTCTATGTTCCTGTTCATTCTGCCTGTGGTAGAGACAGACCTCCTTCTTGGTTTACACTGTCAGTTCTGATTGAGGTTGGCTTCGGAAGTCTCTGGGTTGTTTTCCCCAGTCTTTTCCTGTGATAACCCTCGCTGAATAGTTGGCCCTTTGGAGTCCTGGTTTGCTGCCTCCTTGTCCATGAGCGGCACTTACGGGAGTGATCCCAGTCATCGTGGCTAGCACACCTAACTGCCCTCCATTTCCCATAGAAGGTTGCTCTCTGTCAGGCCTCCTGTGAATCTGGAATGACGTATCTTCAAGTTTGGATGCAAACCTCCTCAGACTTGCTGTGCTGCATTATTTGCCAACCAGTTACCTAATGCTAGAACTTGCTGAAAGACAAGGTGTGTAATTCTTGTGTGCGAGAGAAAGCGTGGGCTGTGGAGTCAGGCATTTGGGAGCCTGAAGTCCAGACCCAGGACTTCAGAGCTGTGTGGATTTGGGCAAGCTACTCAGTTTCTTGGACTCTCTGTTTCCTCATCTGCAAAAGCACAGAGAAGAAAGGCTCTTTAGGGAGGTTGTTGGGAGAGTGAAGTGAATTCTTGGAGATAATTATAAAAGACGCTGATTCTAATAGGTGCTCAGTGGATATGAGTTTTCCGTCTTTCATTAGGTAATGCACGCACAAGCACTCACACACATGCACAAAGTACGTGACTAACTTGATCTGTTCTTTGTGCGGTTTGACGACATCTGCCTTCCCAAAGACCTTGGGGTTCTGTAATCAGTCTTGTCACTGTCTTTCCCATACTCAGTTCTGGTTTTGTTTAAGGATACATGTCCAGCTACATCCTAACTTTCCAGTCTCTCTTCAGCTGAGGGTATGGCCCTTTGACTCAGTACTACCCAATGAAACACAGGCAAATCTTCTGGAGCTTTCTGAGAAAGCTTTTGCTTTCACGCACAATGGATGCCATCCTTCCTCCCTG
Source organism: Mellivora capensis (assembly GCA_004024625.1). Lineage (NCBI taxonomy): Eukaryota > Metazoa > Chordata > Mammalia > Carnivora > Mustelidae > Mellivora > Mellivora capensis. The sequence goes on from PISX010016353.1 coordinate 45,652, forward strand.
CAGAGGTGTGCGTGTGGAGCCCAAGCAACCGTTTTGTGGCCACGAGGCCAAAAGCCTGTGGATGAAAGTGTCCCTATTGAGGATGACTGAGCAAAAACGGGAAGAATGTGGATCCCTGCTGAACCAATGACATCGCTGCTATCTGCCAACTCCTTATGTCACCTAGTAAAGCTCCATGAATGTACACCACTGTTAGTCAAGCTTTCTATTCTTGCAGCTAAACATACTTTCTAATCAACATAGAACACATTCCTTTTAAAGACCATTTCCTTCAAGACAGGCAATATTGGTGTGAAGCCAGGAGCTCCCAAGAAGTCAGGGACAGGGCCGTCCTGGTATCTGTTGCTAGGGAGACCTGAAATGGCCTCAGGAGCATCACTGAGTACAACAAGATACTCCAAGGGTCTCAAAAGCATGTAGATCCCAGAACTAGGTGCAGGGGATTGGATTGGTTTGGAGTGGGAACATCTGACCTGTAAGTGAACTGTGGTCACGTATCAGATGTTCCTTATCCCTTGTGGAGACTACTCATAGGGGAACAGAAAGCACGTTCCAAGGTGCAGACCAGTGAGGCACGTTGGACCAGAACACACTGTCCATGGAGGTGAGCAGAAGGAACCCCCAGATGGAGCAGATAGCTCTGTGGCCAAAGGCAGTAGACACATGCAAATTATTTAGTGACACTAAAAAAATTGAGAGGAGTGATACATGTTTGTGTTTGAGAAATTCTGAAAAATACGAAGAATAAAGTGTTAAAATTCTTCTGAATGGAGTAGAATCATATGTACTACTTTAAAATATTCATTATTAGCTTAATACTTAATAGTGTCCCCATATCATCAATTATTCTTTTAAAACTTGATTTTTAATGACT
>PISX010016354.1:0-46409 GCA_004024625.1 Mellivora capensis
CAGAGAGAGTCAATTATCATATGGTTTCACTTATTTGTGGAGCATAACAAATAACACGGAGGACATAAGGAGATGGAGAGGAGAAGGGAGTTGAGGGAAATTGGAGGGGAGATGAATCATGAGAGACCATGGACTCTGAAAAACAACCTGAGGGTTTGAAGGGGCGGGGGGTGGGAGGTTGGGGGAGCCAGGTGGTGGGTATTATGGAGGGCATGCATTGCATGGAGCACTGGGTGTGTTGTAAAACTATGGATTCTGTTACGCTGAAAAGAAATGAAATTTTTAAAAAAAGAAAAAAATTATTCAGTACTGTAATTATTTTCCTCTATGTATTTTCTAAATTTCTGTATAAATCCTCATTACTTTTTCATGATTATTAGTTAGAAATCTATCTTACTTTTAGTTTTCATGTAATCGAGATTTCTAGCTCTCAACTATCACACTCTTTCCTAACTCATTAAATTCTTCATTTATATTTACTATTATGTCACTCTTATTTCCATCCATAAACTTTTGTTCTTTGTTTTCAATAATTGGAGTTGCATACTAACCCAGGTGATTTTAACTCTACTTTTTATTGATAAAACCATATAAGATAGAGAATTTTCTCTGAGCCTCAGTGTATCTGCATCTCAAAGTTTCTGATAGTAGTATTTCAATTACCTCTCTTCTCTAGAAAACATCAAAGTGCAGTTTGTATTCCTCATTTGACATAACAGAACAGCTGCTTAAAAATCAAGTTGTAAAAATTCCAGATGGAAGCTGGTGTTTGATTTCTGAGTTTTTAAAATTAATTTCTAAGTCTACTGCAAGAGAATCAGAACATATTGCTGTAACTACTATATAACATTTTACTTTACTTGTGATTTTTTTCCTGATAGTTATAGTATACACACATATAATCTTTTAGAGCCACATTATCAATAAGGTTACTTAGATTTTCTAGTCTTTATTAATTTTTGTTCTTGTCCTCTTGAATCATACTGGAGTGAATGAAATGCATTAAAATCTTTTGTTGTTGTTGTTGTGTTTCTATTATACCCCCATTTCCTGCTTTAAGAAAATTTTTCTCTCATATCTGCTGCATAGTTACGTTTGTCTAATGTGTTTAATTATAATATTTAGCAGTATGATGTGCAATCATTGTCTTATGCAATGTTTCGGTATTAATTCTATCCATTATTCTTTCTGCTTCCTTTATCTTTTCATGTGAATACATATACTTAATCTCTTTTTTTTCTTTTACTCTCTTAGGGCATAATTGAGTTGTATTTTTTAGAGATAAGAATATAATTTTTTAGAAACAATCCTCTTAATTTGTTTTAGATTTTAAATATTTTGAATTGTATTAAGATAATTATGATTTTTTTAATAATTTTTATTTTTTATAAACATATTTTTATCCCCAGGGGTACATGTCTGTGAATCGCCAGGTTTACACACTTCACAGCACTAACCATAGCACATACCCTCCCCAATGTCCATTACCCCACCCCCCTTTCCCGACCCCCTCCTGCCAGCAACTCTCAGTTTGTTTTGTGAGATTAAGAGTCACTTATGGTTTGTCTCCCTCCCAATCCCATCTTGTTTCTTTTCTTCTTTTTCTACCCCCCTAGTCCCCCATGTTTCTTCTCCACTTCCTCATTATGATTTTTAAGAATTTCTTTTGTGTCCATATTTTTTCCTTGATATTTCTAGTTTTGCTTATTTATGCCCCTCTCTTTCTCTTTGATGACATTAGTCAGGGTTCACCGATTTTATCAATTTTTTTCACATTATTGTTTTTTCTTCATCAGTGCTTTAAATTATTCCCTTTTTTAACCCACAGGGAACATTTCTTCTGGTTTCCTTCAGAATACCAGTCCTATGCCTGTGTCCCAGGAATATCACTTACTGTTGGAGAGGGATGATGCCTGTAGCTTGCATGAATCTTGTATGGGAGGTTGTCTATAGGGGTCTACCAGATGCCTGATGGCTGCAATAATAGCCTCTAGCTAAGTAGAGCTCATTGATGGAAAATATGTCCACTACATATCAGCTCCTCTACAGCTTCCTGCCTCAGTAGATCTTTCTCTCCACTCTGATTTATTCTTTCAATAATTATTCTTCTTTCCCCAAATTAAGTCACATGTGGTGTCTGGGAAGAAACATCTTTGCAAAAACATAAGTATTTCTCTCTCAGAAGTTCAGTTGGCCATTTCTTTCTTTGAATCTTTGATCTGGCATATAAGTATGCATTAGACCAGGAAGATACATCAGGATTGGAGCTGTAGTGAGAATAGAGAGCAAAAGGAAAACAGAACAGGCGATCACAGATTAATTCTTCACGATATTACTTTGCAACTTTACTCCAATAGGAATTTAGCCATCCTTTATATAATGCATTTGTATAAACTTCAAAACAAGTTCTATATAGGTCAGAGCTATTATTAATGTCATTATTGATGTCATGGGGTCTATCTAATAAGTAGCGTCATGATGCTGATGTTCCCAGGGTGTCTGGATAAGCATTCATTAGTTCCCACTACTGCCATCTCACACTGATTTTTCTTCTTTGGCTGTGAGAACTTAGGGTCACCTTAAAGGAATGTGCCCTTTGTGGCTCAATAGCCATTAGTGTAAACAGGTAATTTTGAGAAGAATCCATGCTGATGAAATGATTAGGCTTGCAAAGTGGGGAAGACCATTATGTATGCAGGAAGTGCAGAGATCATATGGTTCACAGTAAGTCATTTTGTATGTGATTATGTTGCCTCTGAGTCTCTGCTGAGTAACATTAGTATAGAATTTTAATAAAAACAAAACACAAAATAAATGATAAAAAAAGTTTCACTAAAGACCTACTTATTTTTGTTATCATTTCTCTTCTTACACAATACCATTAACCATATTCAAAAAATATTAAATGACCATCATCATGACTATGTGTGCAGTAATATGCTGGAACAGAAAAAAAAAAAAATCCTGGTCCAAAAGGGATTTGGAGTTAATGTGTACCAAAGCCCACTTTCATTTTATAATATAATGGTTCTGATTTAAACAAATGCATGTTTATGTATAAAATTCATCATTACATAATTACATGGAGAAGCAAAAAGTTATATACACACAGATATACATAATTTGGTCTTTTTTCAGATTTTTTTCCTGAAAATTCATGTGTGTGCACACACTCATATTTGCATATAGTGTCTTTATCATCCTGCCTTGAATTTCATTGTTCTTATTTTTTTTTATATAGCTCATTTTTTTTAATAGCTTTTTTTAAATAGCTCATTTTACTAAGTCACATATAAATACATATCAAGAATTAACCTAGATAAACTGTGTTCCATGCTTGCAGTGTTTTTATTTTTGAATGATGTGTTGAACAAACATCTCACAAGTACATAAAAGACTTAAAAATATTATACTTTCGGGACGCCTGGGTGGCTCAGTTGGTTAAGTGGCTGCCTTCGGCTTGGGTCATGATCCCAGGGTCCTGGGATCGAGTCCCACATCCGGGTCCTTGCTCGACAGGGAGCCTGCTTCTCCCTCTGCCTCTGCCTGCCACTCTGTCTGCCTGTGCTCACTCTCTTGATCTCTCTCTCTCTCTCTGACAAATAAATAAATAAAATCTTTAAAAAATATACTTTCTAGGAGGATGGTTATCTATATCTCATGAATAACTGTGAATCATCTTTGTTTAAAGAATATCCACACAGGGGCGCCTGGGTGGCTCAGTGGATTAAGCTGCTGCCTTCAGCTCAGGTCATGATCTCAGGGTCCTGGGATCGAGTCCCGCATCGGGCTCTCTGCTCAGCGGGGAGCCTGCTTCCCCTACTTGTGATCTCTCTCTCTGTCAAATAAATAAATAAAATCTTAAAAAAAAAGAATATCCATACAGTATTAATTAAAGAGGTTATATAGGATGCATGGAGGATGTAATAACCATTATAACTATCAATAATAGTTTGCATGTTGATTTCATTAAACTGCAGAAATCATACAGGCTTTATATTCCTGGTAAGGAGTTTGTGGCTAGAATGAATAAGACAGTTGGTGAATGAATGCAGGTCTCGTAAATATGTGTTAGATAAATGAATGGTGTTGCTTGTCCATAATTTTGCTGGCTCAGCCACTCCTTGTAATGATTTTTTGGAGGAGAAGATCAGTTTTGCCTTATTTAAGGAACAGTAAGGCCTTTTCTGGGCACTCTTTGGACTCTGTCTTTCCCTCTGTCTGCTCTAGCTCACTATGCTTAGCAAAGATGAGATATATTTACCAGATTTCCCCCTTTAGGAAGATAATCAGCTAAACTTCAAAGACCACCTTAATGTCCTAGAATCCTTAGAAAACAAAACAAAACAACAAAAAAAATCATAGGTATTTTCCCGGGGAAGATTTATTAATAAATATAATAGGCAAGAATCAACATACAATTTTAGCTGAACTAGAAATAAGGATCTACACTTTCTAGATAAAGAAAGAAAACTATTGTATTTTCTTATTTATATGTGGAATTTAAAAAACCTGAAGTCCTAGAAATAGAGAGTAGAATGGTGGTTACCAGGCTGAGGGACAGGAGAAATGGGGAAATGTTGATCAAAAGGTACAAAACCTCAACTAAAAGATGAATGAGTTCCAAGGATCTAGTGTACAACATGGTGACTATAGTTAACAATATCGTATCCTTGAAAGTTGTTAAGAGAGTAGATCCCAAAAGTTATCACCACCAAATATGGTGATTTTCTGGGGGATGGAAGTGTTAACTAACCCCATGCTCTTATCGGGCTTTTTCTTTCATGTTATGACTAGACCCTTTTTCCTGATAGGTAACGAATCTGCTATTTCATTTTTATCACCATCATTATTCTCTTTTTCCTTTCTAATATACAAAAGACAACACAAGAAATCTACAATTAAAACATCTACAATTAAAACATGAGGGAATTCTGATCAACTGTATTCAAAAGTGTTTCAACTTAATGAGATCTTGAACACTGCCTTTCCCTGGAAATCAGAAGAGGTAGGAGAGAGGGGACAAGAGAGCAATTCTTTAAAATGGTGATTGTGGCTTATAAATAAAATAAATAAATAAAATGTTAAATATATATATTATCAATTATCAATTTACATTATTTATAAGATATTTTAGAATACTTACATATTATGTTATAATTAAAAATAGTGACTTCTACTGGGGAGGAACTGTAGAGAATGGGGTAGCATGTGACCTGGCCAATGGGATGCTGGTGATGTCACAGCATCATTGCCAAGTGAACAACGCATAATCTTGTTTTATGTATCTGTTTAAAAATACTTTCTTGAAGCTATACCTTGAATTCATTAACATTGAATTTATGTTGAGCACTGTAATCCGTGCTTTAATGAACCTTACCTAACACAACGGTTTTATCTATAATGTGTCTCAAAGAATTCCTGTGCCTGGGAAGCCCACAGAGCACCTCAGCAGTATCTTAAGAATCAATTTTAAACATTAAACAAAATTTATGTAAAAAAAATAACTAACAGGGGCGCCTGGGTGGCTCAGTGGGTTAAAGCCTCTGCCTTCAGCTCAGGTCATGATCCCAGGGTCCTGGGATCGAGTCCCGCATCAGGCTCTCTGCTCGGCAGGGAGCCTGCTTCCTCCTCTCTCTCTCTCTGCCTGCCTCTCTGCTGACTTGTGATCTCTGTCTGTCAAATAAATAAATAAAATCTTTAAAAAAATAACTAACAAAAGGCACAAGAATGTGAAAGACATAGTACTAACTAGGAAACAAAAATGACACTTAAAACATGAGAGCTACCTCAAAAAGGCAGTGTGTGACTTGGTTGGAGCATGGGTGGGAATGTGTGCTTGGGTGCTCCTATTTTTGCTCCTACGCAAGTTTCTGAGAATGGCCGTGAAATTACTGGGAGTTTGGTTTCGGGGATTACACATCAATTTTAGTAAGTAGCTGAATTCAGTAATACAGAATCCATTAAAAATGAAGATAGGCTCTGTGTCTATGTGAGTGTGTAAATATATGATACATTATATGTATCATATATTTATACTCACATATTTGTATTTTTTTCTGATTGTATATATGATATTGTTTCCTGAACATGGACATTTTCTAACAAGTTTAACTGGTATTTTTCATTCTGATGCAGAGCAGATCCTAGCCATTTCTCATCAATCTCATCCTGGAGAGGGATGATATACTCAGAATAGTTCATTTTCTCACCTCCTTCATGCCTGGAAGCAAGACTTTGGGGAACCTAAGGCTCTTAACCAGCAGGAAGTCCCACGTGCTGACTTCTATGCCAATGCCTGTGTCACAAAGTTTTCTTCCACATTCTAAAACAAAATTCTCGCCCCTAAACAATACCCAAGATTGTATTACTATTCCTCATTCTCTCTGTCTTTGACCATGATACAGTGTCAAGGCATGCTTTTTCTACTTGATCATTTCAGTTGCATAGAGTTACTTAATCATCTGCCAATAGCAAGGACTGGAATTTACCTCTGAAACTTTACCCTTTTCCTTGTGTCCAATATTTCTTCTAATTAAAAAAAAAAAAAAAGACCATGACATTGCCATCCTGTTGTCTCTTATTTTCTGTGTCAGCAGAATCAGATTTATGCTCTGCAAGGATGGCCTCTAATAGCTCAAAGAAAAGATAAGTTATTTCCTCAGGAGTTTTCCCAACACGTTTGTTAACCAGTCATCAGTCACACAGTCTTTAGTGTTAAGTTTAGACAAGTAAATCTAAAAAAGTAAGAAGTATATTCTAATCCCTGATGTTCTTGGTTTGTTTGTTTTTGTTTGTTTTGTTTTTAACTGATGCTGCCCAAACAGAGCAAATTGAGAGCCTTCATGTAGACCATCTGCGAACTGGTCATTAACCAGCCCAGTCCCCAGAGAGATGTCAGCACTTTGTTTCCTATTTTCATCCCTATTCTACTTTCTAAATCTGTCCACTAAATTATGCTTTCACATAGGCTTTGGCCAAGAATGGATGACCCTTTTCTCAAAAGGTAGCTATAACCAAAGACATTGGCTTTCTTTGATGTCATATACTGCACCAGGTGCTGCTTGGGAAAAAGCTTTGTATGCTGTGTATGTGAGACTTTCATTGTGTGCATGGGTAACTTAAGGATGGGAATTCAGGTGAGAAGGAAAACAGGGGAGGAGCACTAAGGAAGAAATATGGAGATAGTACCACTGCGACCCATTGTTACTAGAGTATTCTAAAATTCTTGCTTGCATGCTAGCATGTGACTTACAGAGCGACAATAGTTGACATGCACCTGAACACAGGCTCTGTTTCTTTATATCTGTACCCCTGACATCATTGAAATGATGTCATGTTGAAGCCATGCCTTGCAGGATGTCCAATGATGAGAAGGAAGCAGTGGTCAGGACATCAGCCCACCTGCGGCTCAGGGGCTCTGGCACCGTCTGAGTCTGAAATCTTTTTGTTTTTTCTTTTTTCTTTTTTTAAAAAAAATTCATTTCTTTTCAGCGTAACAGAATTCATTGTTTTTGCACCACACCCAGTGCTCTATGTAATACGTGCCCTCCATAATACCCTCCACCTGGCTCCCCCAACCTCCCACCCCCTGCCCCTTCAAAACCCTCAGGTTGTTTTCAGAGTCCATAGTCTCTCATGGTTCATCTCCCCCCCAATTTCCCTTAACTCCCTTCTGCTGAGTCTGAAATCTTGGTGCTCCCTCCTTGCCTGATGCCCAGTCCCATGTAACCTACTGGCTTCTGCATTAACCCAAGAGTGCCTCGCTTGTATCTGTGCATTTGCTGGGAACTTGCTCACTATAATGAACTGAATAAGCTGTTTATACACATAAAAAGTGAAATATAAAATGATGCAACCAAAACAATTGAATAATTTCAGCTGAATTCATTTTTGTGTCTATTTAATAGACATTTGTGTTTCCTTTCTCTCTAAATTTGCATTGAAAGACCCTGCCCAAGCTTATATGAACATTCATTACATTTACTTCCTAAAAATTCTATATGAAGTCCAACTCTTTAGGAACACTCTCCTTCCTCAAGAGACTTGGTAGAGTTTTTCCTATTCTTGCATTTGTTTTAATGACTGGACACTCAGTTCATCATTTCTACAATAACAAATATAGTTCCCCAAAACTAATGTTACTATTTTGGGGGGTGGTTTTCTGAAGGAAGAATTGGCCAAAAGAATAAAATTAATGATGGGACAGTATTTAGCTAACGTTTGTGGAATCCATATGATATTCAATATGGAATATATGTATATATACAAGATATACTCCATCGTATGGAATCCATATGATATTCGAACCGCTGTTTTACACCACAAGTTTGCTTAACTCTATTTTAAGTACGTGTTTCTTCAGTACTTTCACTTTTATATTCTACACTCAAGATTATTCTAAATCATCTTGTTTTTTACATTCCTGTTCTGGGCTACATATTGTCTTTGGTTGTTCTCTTTGTTCTTTGCCCTGTGTCAGGTTCCACAGACCTTTGCAGTAATATATAGCTCAGTGAAAGGTAACTGGAACTTTATGACCATTAATTATGTAAAGAAGTCAACTAAGATATTTGGTACCTGCGTCCATAACCACAACCTTTCACTGAACCTTGTATCTCTAGAAAACAGCTGTTCTGGAGTAAAGCGGTTCCCTCTATCATGGACTGACTGACCTCCATTCGTGTCTCATGTCTAACATCTCAATATAAAATGTAATTTGTTAGAGTGCTATTCTTGTGGTATTCTCTGGATTTCCAATCGAATTCATCTCTTCATTATTTTCTCTCATATCACCTTACTTTCTTTTATGCACTTCTCTTCACTGAAAAAGAAAAAAAAAGAGATTTTTTAAATACTGGTACTCCCACTTGGATAAAAATTTCATAAGGACAGAGATTATTCACTGTGTGTCTTGTCTGTAAAGTCCTGTCTGCAAGAACAGAATACCACAGACTAGGTGGCTTATGAACAATAGAAATTTATTTCTCATAATTCTGAAGGCTGGGAAGTCCGAGATCGGGGTACTAGTAGATGAGGTGTCTGGTTAGGGCCCACTTCCTTGTTTACAGAAATCTCCTTGTGATATCCTCACCTAGCAGAAGGGACAATAGAGCTCTTGAGGGTCCTTTTATAAGGACACTAATTCCTTTCATGGGGGCTCTACCCTTATGACCTAATCACCTCTCAAAGATCCTGCCTCCTAATACTGTGACATTGGAGATTAGATTTTGAACATATGAATTTAAGGGGACATATTCATTCCATTGCATTTTGTGTATGGTTTAATTCACTATGGTGTACCCATGTCCAGCACAGAGCCTGCCCAATGCCCAATGCTCAGAGACTATTGCTTCAGAGAATTTATAAACATAGTATTGATGAAATGTCTCCAGATGTCCATATGTGCTTTTCAGGACACTCATCTCTTTGCCCTTCATTCTCTCTTTCAGCCACAGTCTCTCCTATCCCCTCTGCCAGTGAGTCTCCAAGGGCAAAAGACACGCCTACTAGCATGCACACGTTCCTAGCCACAGTGTTTGTGAAGAATCAAGCCAAGTGCAGGCCTCCGTGGAAGAAATAAGGTATGTTGCCTTCTATGTGTACATGGGTGTGTATGTTGGTATTATTTAGCTGTAGGTGGTATAGCAAATGAACCAAACTAGGCAGCACCCAGGCCCTAGTTCTGAGCAGTTGTCAAAGGACACAATTAAGATGAGTGAGATTGGCAGAAAAACATTTTTTGTCTATTTATATAAACTAGCATAGGATTTCGCTGTCTTTCAGCAAAAGGACTTGGAGGCCCAGATGTAGGTTTCTGAGACTGAAATGATACTTCATGACAAGAACTGCCTCATTCTGCCCAGCCTAGGTCAGCTCTACACCCCAAGAGCCAGATGGAGAGAATTGTCCTGCATGGACATCCTCAGCTTTTACAAGCTGTTCTGGCCTCTCATAGTGGATGGAAGTCAGCCATATTTCAAGCTGTTGATCTTGGAAAAGGTTGATTTCACCATTCCTAACTTTAAATCTATCTCCACCTAGCAGTTCTCATCAATGATATGGAATGTTAGGACTGAGTTTGTATTCCCCATTCTTTATAGTTCCTAATTTCCACTGGGGTTTGAGAATTCCTCTAAGTAGACTTACTTGGTTGTTGGGTTTAGGAGAAGGAAAAGTCTGCTTGGGCCTGTCCTCCTAGAACCTCTCTCTTTTAGATTCTGCTGCCTGAAGATAAAGTGGAATATACTACCTTGCCCTGTGTGTCAAGTTTAAGAAGGCGATTCTTCCTGGTAAAGGCATTTTGCATATCCGGTTTTGTCAGTGACCCTTTGAGAGAATGTCTCACACGAAAGAAATACATTCACTTGCTCATTGGCTCCATAGCCAAAGCTGTGTCTCCAATCTGCTTCATGAGTATTAAAGGATATCTTCTCTCTCCCTCTATTTTCTTCACCTGCTTTTTTCTCAGTTAGTTGTGAATGACAGAAAAAAAATAGAAGGGGTGCAATATATTGGCCACTCAGAACTGCACTGTGTAAGGAGCAAGGAGAATAAAAAATGTGCGGGGGGAGAATCTGCTTGGATAAATAAATTCATTGTAAGGAAGGTGACCATTGAGTAGAGGATTAAAACATGAGTATATTTTCACTAGACAAAAAAGCAGGTTGGGAATAAGGCACAAAAAGCAGAAATAACAACGAAGTAATCTTTCATGTTGTAAGAACCAAAGTCAGTTTACTTATGGCAGAAACCTAGATTTCAAGATGATGAGAAAAAGAATGCAGTGGGAAAGGCAGACAGTATGCATATGATATCTGATACCCTGAAACACTGGTATTATTATTATTATTATTATTATATTATAAACCTCATATTGTATATTGTATATTATAAACCCCTGTTGTAATGATAGGTATTGAAAACTTCAGGACCTTCTAGCTGAGGGTTAGCCTTGTGGTATTATTGATTTTTTTTCCATTTTCCACCTTTTATTGCAGAATATGGATTTCTTTTAACTAAATAAAATTACACAATGTTAATAATGACAAGAGGACAGGGGATAAGGATTTCAATCTACTGGTGCAAGAAATAAAAGCTTAGCTTTAGGGGCGCCTGGGTGGCTCAGTGGGTTAAGCCTCTGCCTACGGCTCAGATCATGATCTCAGGGTCCTAAGATGGAGCCCCACATCGGCTCTCTGCTCAGCAGGGAGCCTGCTTCTCCCTCTCTCTCTGCCTGTTGGACTCCTTGCTCCTCCCTGCTTGTGTTCACTCACTCAGCTTTAAAAGAAGAGCTGATGGTTGAAAAACCAGTCAAGTCTCTGGGTTTGGTTGGTTTGTTTGCCTCTGTTAAACATATAAGTAAGTTGAGTGGTACTAGCCTCCTAAGCCTCCTAAGGAAGGTGTAAGTCAGTCGGTGTCCAGTGGTTCCAGACAGGTAGATGAAGACATTCTGAGAGAGAGGTTGCACAATTTCATTTAAATTTCATTTAAAAAACAAAAGGTGAAACCAATCCATAAACCAAAGCCTGTTATTTGCAGCTATCAGAAAACACCACTTTTCTTTAAGGAAAAAACCTGGGGAGTTTTTGTGGAAAGGATCTATAGGTGTTATGTGATCATGGTTGGGGAAGAATAGGGTCTATAGGAATAATGAATTTGACAAAATGACTTTAAGACTTGATGAGTTATGGGAATATAATTTATTTTAAAATAAGTTCTCTAGTTAAGAAAAAGATGAGAGATGCTAGCGTAGCTGATCTAAAATGCCTCTTAAAAAATGCCTCTTAATAAGCATCAATAAAACACAATGAGCAAGGACAAGCAAATAATAGCAACAAAAGCTCAATTTCAAACTTTAAACATTAAAAATAAAATCAGAAATTAGGTATCTCAGCATGATAAAACATAATCCCTAAAGGAAAAAATATTTTGATGTCTATGTTGGTAAATATTAATGCTATGCTAATAAGCACTATTTTAGTTCACATACTGAATCTATTTTCAAAACAAATCGGAACAGAAATATTTTTCAAAATGAGTATTAAATTAAATATAAACACAAAAATTCATTTCGTTTTTTTTCTTTTCATATTAAGAATCTATTTTTTCTCCAGTTTTCCTGCATAATCTAAATAACAATGAAATGTCTCATTTATTTTTAAAAACAAACAAAAAAATCTCTGAACATAATTTGCTAAATAAATAAACCTGTTGGGGTTGAGAGTCTCACTGAATATTAATACTAAGACAGAGACACTTTGGAAAATGTCTCTATCTATTGAGAGCTCCTTATACAAGACTGACATTATTACTTCTCCAGGTAATTTATTATCTAGCCATGTTTTCTTACACAGAGTTTTAAACATAATGAAAAATATTCTTATTTCTTCAGTGTAGTTTACACACTCTTCCGTGTGTAGCCTACTTCTCCTATATAAAAATAGATTATTTTATGCTTATCTGGTATCCCCACTATATTGAAAACCATATAGGTCAGAAACAAATTATTAGTGTTCTATTTTTAATACTGAGCAAAAAACATGAGACATAGCTCTTAGTCAAAGATGATTTTGTTGAATTAAAGGTGTGATTAATATGTATTTGATGTTCTACTTCAGACACTTGAAACAAACTGGATTTTTTATTGTACAATAAGGTATATAAAATAATTTCACTGGGGTTCCTGTGTGGATTAGTTGGTTAAGTATTTTACTCTTGATTTCAGCTCAGGACATGATCTCAGGGTCCTGGGATTGAGCCCCACATTGGGTTCCATGCTTAGCCAGGAGTCTGCTTAAGGATTTCTCTTCTTCTCCCTCTGCCCCCACTCACCCTCTCTTTCTTGCCCTCTAAAATAAATAAATAAATGTTAAAAAATAATTTCATCAATGGCCTACTTTCAAAAGGATAGCAATTGGTATATTCAATTTTGTTACAATTATATTATAAATCATCATCCATTATCATGTGGATAATTAAAGACAATGAATAAATTACTCAAAAGGTCAAAAGTAAGATTAAAGGAATTTAAATATAGTCAAGTAAAATATTCCCAAATAGAGGTTTTATTTAAAAAAAAATACTATTGCTATCCCAAATTATATTACAGTAAGTTTAACTTGAAAATCAATTTCTATCTTAACTGTATCTTATTTACAACACTTTTTAAACATACATTAATTACTTATTTGTTAATTATCACAAGTTTACATATTCTCTTAGAAAATAAGTCAATATAGAACAACCAAAAATTACATTACCTATCAAATCAAATCAAATAAAAGATATTCTTGGAGGGAAAAAATATATATGTATATTTAGGTTTGGTCATTTTAATAATAAATAATGTTAAAATTTAAAAAGTTAGGAGTGCATGGTAAAAACTCTAGAGCTAACATTGAAAACAATACAGAGGTATAACTAAAAGCTAATAGAAAAATTTAAAAGAATGAAAAAATATATCCAAATAATCCATACTGATACAAGGAAAAAAATATAGAAGAATGAAAACCAGAGAGGACAAACAGAAACAAAATAGGAAAAAAGTGTTCCTAAATCCAAATCCAGGAATGACTATATTAAATACTACTGGACTATACACTTAAATACTATACTGGACTATACACTACTGGACTACACACTATACAATTAATAAGTATTATCAGAATGATTAAAACAGTGACCCCCAACTCTATGCTATCTACTAGAGATGCATATCAATGTAAGAACACAGACACTTGAAAAATACCTATGGAAAAAGAGATATAACATGCACATAATAAATATTAGAAGGCCAGATTTGGACATTAATATCAAAATACATAGTATTATCGGAAATGATTGAGGACATTTCATAGACAAAAAAGTGAATTATTTAAAAACACCAACTCTAAATAAACATGCTCCTATTAATACTGTTTCAAAATATATGAAGCAAAATTGACTAAAACTATTCACTCCTGAAGTTATAGAAAAACTGGACAAAAAAATTAAAAAACGAATTATCTGGAAAATAAATGGAAAGACATTGAATTCAATTATAAGTGAAATGGATTATAATATTATGGAATGTTGCAAAAGCAGTGCTTAGGAGGAAATGAACATCTTTAAATATTTAGTGTAGAAATAAACAAATGTCTAAATTTTAATGATCTTAGATTTCACTTTAAGAAATGTAAAATGAAATAGTGATTCAGAACCAAAGTAAGTAAAAATAAATAATAAGAAGAAAATCCGTGCAAATAAAACAGATGAGCAACAGGTAAATCAATAAAGCCAAAATTTATATTTTAAAATAATTAACAAAATTTATTTATAAAAAAATGGAGAAAATCTTAAATGATTAATACCGAGAATGAAAGAAGGGTTATTGCTATAGATCCTATAGAAGTAGAAAGAGTGAAAGAATTTGATGAATAAACCTTGACAAATTTGACAATGGGCAATATAGTTTTTTGAAATTACTGATACAAGAACAAAATAATCCATTTACGACCATGAGTGTACACACACACATATGCACAGATTGAATTTTTTAATCAAAATATATTTTCAAAAAGAAATCTACAAAACTAGGTGCCTTCCTTCATGAATTCTGTCAAACATTTTTTTAAAGATTTTATTTATTTATTTGACGGACAGAGATCACAAGTAGGCAGAGAGGCAGGCAGAAATAGAGGGGGAAGCAGGATCCCCGCTGAGCAGAGAGCCTGATGCGGGGCTCCATCTCAGGACCCTCGGACCATGACCTGAGCCAAAGGCGGAGGTTTTTTTAATCCACTGAGCCACCCAGGGACCACTCAGTCAAACATTTAGAGAAGAAATACCATCATTCTTGTACAAAATCTTTCAGGAAAAAGAATAATAATTTTTTGACATTTTTCCCCCACAGTTTTTATTTACATCCTAGTTAGATAACATACAGCGTAATGTTTGTTTCAGGAGTAGAATTTAATGATCCGTCCCTTACAGACAATACCCAGTGCTCATCACCACAATTACCTTCCTTAATACCCATCACTCATTTAGCCCATCCCCCACTCACCTCTCTCCATCAACTCAGTTTTTTCTCTGTCCTTAAGAGTTTCTTATGGTTTGTTTCCCTCTTTTTTTTCCTTCCCCTATATTCACCTGCTTTGTTTCTTAAATTCCACATATGCATGAAATCATTCAGTATTAGTGTTTCTCTGGCTGACTTGTTTGACTTAGGATGATATACTCCAGCTCCATCCACATCATTGCAAATGGCAAAATTTCATTCTTTTTGATGGCTGAGTAATATTCCGGTGTCGGTGTGTGTATGTGTGTGTATACCACCTTTTCTTTATCCATTCATTAGTATTCTTTCCATAGTTTGGTCATTTGGACTCTTCCCATGGTTTGGCTATTGTTGATAATGCTGCTATTAACATCAGGGTGCATGTGGCCCTTCAAATCAGTATTTTTGTATCCTTTGAGTAAATACCTCATAGTACAATTGCTGGGTCTAAGATAGCTCCATTTTTAACTTTTTGAGGAACCTCCATACTGTTTTCTAGAGTGGCTGCCCTATTTGCCTTCTCACCAAACTGTAAGAGGATTAACCTTTCTCTGCATCCTCACCAACATCTGCTGTTTCCTGTGTTAATTTTAGCCATTCTGCCATGTGTGAGGTGGTCTAAATTATAAGTTTTGATTTGTGTTTCCCTGATAACAAGTGAGGTTAACCAGCTTTTCATGTGTCTATTAGCCATCTGGATGACTTCTTTGGAAAAATGTCTATTCATATTTTCTGCCCATTTCTTAACTGGATTATTTGTTTTGGGGTGTTGAGTTTGATAAATTCTTTATAGATTTTGGATACTAACCCTTTTTCAACTCTATCATTTGCAAATATCTTCTCCCATTCCATAGGTTGCCTTTTAGTTTTGTTGACTGTTTCCTTCTCTATGCAGGTTTTTATCTTGAAAATTCCCAATAGTTCATTTTTACTTTTGTTTCCCTTGCCTCTGGAGACATGTCTAGTAAAAAGTTGCAATGGCTGAGATCAAAGAGGTTGCTGTCTGTGTTCTTCTCTAGGATTTTGATGGTTTCCTGTCTTACATTTAGAACTTTCATCCATTTTGAATTAACTTTTGTGTTTGGTGTAAGAAAGTAGTCCAGTTTCATTCTTCTGCATGTTTTAATAGTCCATCATAACCCTAATAACAAAATCTGATAAAAACATTACAAACATCAAAATACTGAACAGATATTTGAAAATCAAACCCAGGAATATACAAAAAGAGTCATATATTGCAGGATAGCAATTTTCTAGAAGTTCAAAATCAACTTGACATTCAAAATTCAAACAATATTTTACATATTAACAAATAAAAGATAAGCTATAAATCATTTTGATAGGTGCATAAAAATCATTTGAAACATTAACGCCATTGAGGTATCTGGGTGATTCAGCCAGTTAGGTGTCCAAGTCTTAATTTTGGCTCAGGTCATGATCTGGGGGGTTCCAAGATTGAACCCCGCATTGGGCTTTGTGCTCAGCAGGGAGTCTGTTTGGGATTCTCTCTCTCCCTCTATCCCTCGCCCCCTAAAATAAGTAAGCTAATCTTTAAAAAAAAAGAAAATTTAACACCCATTCATAATAAATGTCAGCAAACTAGGTTTAGATTTTCTTCATCTAATATGAAATATCCATGAGAAATTAATAGCACATAGTGGGCTATGAATGGTCCATTTCTTTCCCCCAGGAATGACGCACAATGTAGAGTGCTGATACTCACCTACTTCAAAATTTCTCTGGAGTTTATAGTCAAGAAGAAGATTAAAGTGAATAAAAAATCAAAGATAAATCTCTCTCTATTTGGAAATGAAATGATGGTTTCCAAAAAACATATAATAGAATCTGTAAAACAGCTATCGGAAATAATAAGTTAATTTAAGAAGGTAATTTACTATAAGCTTTATATACAATACTGAATGTCATATTTACATCATATTTATATACCAGCAGTAAACAATTGGAAAATAAAAGTAATTTACTATTGATGTGGCAGACTGGGTCTGAGGACACAGGGGAGAGGTTCCAGGGGAGAGGTCCCATGGGACCCTCTAAGAGGGTCCTTGGCTTCACACAGAATGGAAATCAAACATGAGCTAGCAGGAGGTAAAAGGGAGATAGAGAGAGAAAAGATACAGAGAGGGTGTCCAGGAGGCTCAGAAAGGAAAGGAGGGAATCTCGTACTTGTTTGGGGCCTGGGGGTTTTTACCTAGGATGGTGTTATGGTGTACAGATTCTAAGACATCCAGGAACTGGTTTGAACAAAAACAAGGGTTCAGGTATTATTCCTTGGTGCCAGGGGCTCCTAACTCCAGTGGTCTGCAATGTACAAAAGATAGCTTCATCAGGTCATTCTCACATGGTCCTTCCTTAGATATTATTTATTCTAGAGAGTCATTGACTCCTTGTTCCCTACAAGGACATATGTTACTTGCCTTACAAAACATGTGTAGAATGGGGTGGGTGTGCAGGCCCTAGCAACAAGAGAAGCTTGAAAAGAAGTAAAGAGAAAAAAACAAAAACAAAAAAAAAGCTTTTTCTCTCATGGGGTCCCTCTGGTTTTCTGTCTCAATATTGCAAATAAATAAAAGTAGTGCATCACTGTAAATTACCAAATACTTTTTTAAAAAATGCTTACAATGAAATTTAACAAAACATGACCAAGATCTCTACATTGAAAATTACAAGGTGTTGGTGAAAGGAATCAAAGACTCTTAAAAGTAGAGAAATATACCATGATTCAATGCTAATTTCACCAAAGGGATCTAATAGTCTGATGCTAGCCCAGTCAGAACTTTTTGAAAATGCATAGGATCAAGAATGTCTAAAGAAATCCTGAAAAATAAGGAAAAAAGTTGGAAGACTTTATATTATTTCAAGATTTAATAGAAAGGTATGTTATTCAAGGTAGGATAGATATATAAGAATTATTAAACAATTTTTATTTACTGACCACTATAATTTTATCAATATTTCCATGTTTTCAGAAGTGTAGCAGCTTTATATAGCTCAATGCCATCATTTATGCTGTAAGACTTTTTCTTTTTCTTTTCTTTTCTTCTTCTTCTTCTTTTTTTTTTTAATGTTTTGGGATGATTAGAATAGTGGTTGTTCGAAGGAGACAATACTTACAATGCATTAATTTGTCAATATACACAAAACAGGAATTTCACTGTTTAGGCCACCATTGTTTAGTAACAATTTGGGAAGTAAAGTAATCCATTATAGGACTAGTATGCAACAGACTTTCTACATTAAAATGTATTTGTGAATATATACCGCATCTTCTTTATCCATTCATCTGTTGATGTACATCTAGGTTCTTTCCATAGTTTGGCTATTGTGGACATTGCTGCTATAAACATTTGGGTACACTTGTTTGGTGTACCCAAATGTTTGGGTACACTTGTTGGGTACAAGGGAAGGAAAAAACATACACCAAAGGGTGCCCCTTTGGATCACTACATTTGTATCTTTAGGGTAAATACCCAGTAGTGCAATTACTGGGTCGTAGGGTAGCTCTATTTTCAACTTTCTCTTACTTTGAAACTTCCATGCTGTTTTCCAGAGTGGCTGCACCAGCTTGCATTCCCACCAACAGTGTAGGAGGGTTCCCCTTTCTCCACAACCTCACCAGCATCTGTCATTTCCTGACTTGTTAATTGTAGCCATTCTGACTGGTGTGAGGTGATATCTCATTGTAGTTTTGATTTGTATTTCCCTGATGCCGAGTGATGTGGAGCACTTTTTCATGTGTCTGTTGGCCATCTGGATGTCTTCTTTGAAGAAATGTCTGTTCATGTCCTCTGCCCATTTCTTGATTGGATTATTTTTTCTTTGGGTGTTGAGTTTGCTAAGCTCTTTATAGATTTTGGACACTAGCCCTTTGTCTGATATGTCATTTGCAAATATCTTCTCCCATTCTGTCAGATGTCTTTTGGTTCTGTTGACTGTTTCCTTTGCTGTGCAAAAGCTTTTGATCTTGATGAAGTCCCAATTGTTCATTTTTGCCCTTGCTTCCCTTGCCTTTGGCAAAGTTTCTAGGAAGAAGCTGCTATGGCAGAGGTTGAAGAGGTTGCTGCTTGTGTTCTCCTCAAGGATTTTGATGGATTCCTTTCTCACATTGAGGTCTTTCATTTCATTTGGAATCTACTTTTGTGTCTGGTGTAAGGAAATGGTCCAGTTTCATTTTTCTGCATGTGGCTGCCAAATGGAATACTATGCATCCATCAAAAGAAATGAAATCTTGCCATTTGCGATGACATGGATGGAACTAGAGGGTATTATGCTGAATGAAATAAGTCAATCAGAGAAAGACAATTATCATATGATCTCCCTGAATAGGAGGAAGTTGAGAGGCAAAGTAGGGGTTTGGAGGGGCAAGGGAAGGAAAAAATGAAACAAGATGTGATCAGGAGGGAGACACCATAAGAGACTCTTAATCTCACAAAACAAACTGAGGGTTGTCGGGGGGGTAGGGAGAGGGTGGTTGGGTTATGGACATTGGGGAAGGTATGTGCTATGGTGAATGCTATGAAATGTGTAAACCTGGCAATTCATAGACCTGTACCCCTGGGGTTAATAATACATTATATGTTAATAAAAAATTAAAAAGTTTAAAAAAATGTATTGGCAAAAATACATTTCACTTATTAATTAAAACACAGCCTCCTTGATTTATGCAAAGAAAAAAATCCTCTTTTTACTATATGTGCAGTAACTGGGCAGTATATTGCAGATGAGCTCAT
Source organism: Mellivora capensis (assembly GCA_004024625.1). Taxonomy (NCBI): domain Eukaryota; kingdom Metazoa; phylum Chordata; class Mammalia; order Carnivora; family Mustelidae; genus Mellivora; species Mellivora capensis. The sequence goes on from PISX010016354.1 coordinate 19,789, forward strand.
ACTGAATTCCTAATGACTACTTTTCTCCTTTGGCCTTATTTAAACAGTATTATTATTTTAATTTTCTGTGATAGCATCAAGGTTAAGTTTTCGCTTACATATCTTGACCACTAATATGAACTTGCTAATGCTTCAATTCCATGCTAATTATGAATGATCTAATTAAGACTGAAATTCTTTGAGATATTCAGAACAAAATGTATTGATTAACTTTTGACCTATGCCACAGGAAATGGTGAAGAATCCAATAATGATTAATATACAGGAGTTACTCCTGCCATCTGTTGATAGAATTTCCTTAAAAAACAAGATAATAGAGACAGAACTGGGGCAACTTGTCCTGTTACACTAATTCAACCATTCCATTATTGATATTCATAGATAACAATTTGCTCATGCCGGAAGTGAACACACCATAGAGACCAGCCTGTTATGGTTTTGAGGATTATTTTTATATTGCCAAATGCCAAAATACTAGGATTTCTAATGTGCAATTAAGCTTTTACTGCCTAAACTTTCCATATTAAATTTTGCAAATATTTTCTCTGTTGTTGTATTTTTGTTAATTTAACACATTTTTTTAATAGGTTGGAATGGAAACTTATGTTAAGCAGATTAAAATCACAATGAAAACCCTTTATTTAATCATGCTGAAAGGTATGGTAGGGAATGCAGTAAAAAAATATTAGAAGGCACAACCACAATTATTATAAAAAGCTTAATAGAATTCTTTCTAAAATAAGCTGCCTGTTTCATTTTTATTCATGATTATATACAAAATCTTTATGAATCTATTGTGATAAACTATGAGGTATATACATATTAAGATCTCAGTGGTTAACAGAATTAGATATTCTCCCACTTGTATTCAGTAATATATATTTTTGTCTTCAATTTGCATATAAATTTTATAGAATAAGAATTACATTTTGATAAAGACCCTTCCATTTATATTTATCCCATTACTTTAAATTCATAAGATTCAATTTAATGCTTGTTTCAAATTAGAGTATTCTAACTATGCATAATTTGGAATTCTACTATCCTAATTACTGCACTGACTGGATGTAGTAACAGTAGAACTTGAATGAGAGACTTTCAAGCCAGACACTGTGGGTTTCAATCCTCTCTCTGGCACTTACTGGCTCTGTGGACTTGTTTGGGTAGTCTATATAACTGACTCATTTTACTCTTCGTTACAATGGAGATCATAGCTTCTCATCCACAGTATTTTTATGATGATGATGTAATATAAATCCCCCCCAGGATATCAAAAGTGGCAGCAAAATCATTTTCCTCATTTTTTTTAGGTTTTTAATTTAGAGTCAAATAGGGGCTGAGCACATTCTTTTTATTATTTGTCTAATTATCTTTTTAATCCTTCTAAGTGGGTTAGGAATAAAACTGAGCTGTCTACAGTAAGCAGGCACATAGAGGAAGAGGACTGGGGCAGTAATAGGAAGTGTTGAGACTGTTGCAAAGCGGAGAACATACATCCTCTGTAAGGCAGGTTGGTATTAGTTCCCAGTGATACCTGTCATGTTAAAACGCTAACCCATTGTTGTCAAAGTTTCTTATTTTTTAGAAGAAGCCAGTGATCTGTATTTGTACTTGAAATCCAACATTGTTTAAAGTCAGGAAAAATTAAAATAATTTCAGACTTTGAAGAAGCCGTCATCATATGAGACAATAAAAATATGTGATGGCTATGTGTTTGGTACCTGGAATTGGCATGACTAACTCAACTTCACAATGGAGCAAGAGAAAACTTACAGTGTGCATTAGGTCATGAAGCACAGAAATGAATGAGCCAGTATTTTAAAGTACCATCCAATTCCACATGCTCTTTTTATGGTGTCATGGCCTATGGTGTCATGATCTCCAGGCCAAAGTGCAGAATTCATATCCACTTGACTACATTCTTACCTTTACCACAACTCAGAAGATGCCTTTCTAAAAAACTAAAATTCAGTTTCAAAAAATTAAATTTTTTTCTTATGTTTTTATTTCAATAACATCTAGAACTACTCACCATTATTAAGTAGAGCTTCCTTGTTGAATACTTAGAAGAATCGGCCCCCTTGTCTACTTTTTTACTCAGTTACTGCAACCACTTGTATGCAGGACCAGCTATGCAATTTGTAGGGCCCAGAGCAAAATGAAAGCATGGGGCTCCTTGGGCACCCACAAACTGTCCAAGACATGCAGTGAGATGCCGTCTCCTAATTGAGAAAGTACCACACTATCCACAGATAAGGTTCAAGGCTCACTAAACTTGGCTTAATTTTTTTTTTTTTTTTTGGCTGATACTTTATTCTTTCATTTTTGTTGAGATACGCCAGGCAGATAACATTGTGTAATTTGGGGTATAATTGGATGATGTGATATATGTATATATTGCAGTATTAGACTCCACATCCCCCTTTTATGTTTTCAACATAATATGAACAAGTTAGCATGGAAGAGAAAAAAACAAATAATGTAAATGATTAACAGTGAGATAATGGAAAATACTCAGGAACATTTATATAATTGAATATTACTATATAATTTTGAAACTAACACAAAACATTAGAACTATTTACACTGTGACATTTGATAGAAAAATTAGGTATGCAATAATATATAGATGTAGAACTATCTATATTTAAACCATACACAAAAATAAATACACCAATATATAATGGTCTATGTGAAAATACAAATAATAATTTAGTAATTTCTCTAAAAGAAATTATTATTTATCCATTACATTATTTTTAAAAAGCTTTTATTTACTTATTTGAGAGAGAGAGACAGAGTGAGCGAGAGCATGAGAGGGGAGGTCAGAGAGAGAAGCAGACCCCCATTGAGCTGGGAGCCAGATGCGGGACTCAATCCCAGGACTCCGGGATCATGACATAAGCAGAAGGCAGTCACCCAACCAACTGAGCCACCAGGCACCCTCCATTACACTATTTAAATAAAAACTTTAAACTACAAAAAATATTCTTGATAAATTTGAAGGGATGATGTCTTTTGAAACATATTTTAGGATTATCATTGAAAATTAAATATATTTAATTTAACTTTAACATATTCTTAAGGAAAATATTTTTTTCTTTTTTAAATGTAAGGGAGTTAATGATAACCGTATCTTAATAATTATAATATTTCTATACAAATTTAAAATCACACAAAAAATCTCTAGTTAATAAGCTAAAATTGAATGTGAGTTGGTTCTTAAATATGTCATACAGTTAATGTAAATTGGAATGAAAAGGTATAGTTTATCTGAGCTAACTGACATTTAGTCTTCCTCATCTCTATTCTCTCGTGTCTAGAAAATGTGCTCAAAACTAGTCCTCATAAATTCTTGGAACCCATTGTAGGTTTAGGGTATCTACACAGAATCTTAGAAATGAACAAAGTTAGTAAACCACCAAATAAGAAGGGTCAGTCAGCATTTCTTTTTGACACAGAATTGTATTTATATAATAATTATCAGTGAGGAAAAAAGAATAAGAACCTTTTCTAAATTGATATGGAATTGATATTCTTTTCTAATACAAGGAAACTACTCATCAGTCCAAATTCATTCCCTTTTTCTTTCCATAAATTACTATCATAACACAAAAATAGACTACTAGTCAGCCTGAAAGTTTGGCAAACTGTGATTTTCTCTCTTTATTTATTTTTATAGGTGTCACATGGCAGGCAAAATGAAGATGTTTAAGGATGTTTAAGGATATGGCCAGACAGACATGTGTTCAAAGATACAGGTTACCGCCTAGCAGTTGTTATCCTAAGTCCTTGTCAACTTTCTAATTAATAAAATGAGGATACACACATATTAGCCTAAAGGGTAAGCTGCTACAACCAAATTAAAAAAATAATAGCAATAATAATAATTAAGAATAAGCAAAAAACAAAATAAATGTTAAATTAATATTTATTTATCTTTCCATCTGATACTGATTGACTTATTAATCAGGATCGTATGTATGCTCTGTATCTTGAAAATGTTAGTAATGAGTTTCTTAAACTAATAAAAGGGGGAGGACAGTAAAGCATGGAGAAAGGAAAAAGAACAGAAAGAAGAAAGGAGTAAATAATAAAGGAGAAAGGTGCTAATGGAGAGTGGGGGAAATTTATCTGCATTTTTCAAAGTAGTACTATTAATACTGCTCAATATTGAGTTTGGTGAAACAATAATGTCTGTGGTTCAAAAATATTTTCTCTCGTTTTCTAATCAACTGTGCTATTCAACTCCTTACAAAGTATGGTTGATGATCAATTAGACCACATTCTTTCACAATTTCACTTGATGGAAATAACATTCAGGATATGGAGAACTTATGTTACTGTTACATTTTAGTAGCACTGAAACTATGTATCATTTTCTTTAGTAACATGTATTTTAATGGGAAATTAGGGACAGGAGTAACAAGGTAAGCTATATTTAACATAAAAGTTTATTTGAAACATTTTCTTTTCAGGTTAAACACTTAAAAGCAAATAGAGAACAAAATTTACATGCATACAAAGACACAAACACAAAGAGATAGTCAATAAATTTAATTAAAAACAAGCCAATGTTTTTGTATGGGAAACTAATATTTTTGGGCTGCTTGCTTTGTTTTTTGGATAACAAACCTGCATTGTTCAAGGGAATGAAATAATTTATCTTATGTATTAATACTATGATTAATCAGTGGGTTTGGAATAATATGTTATTAATTGATATTATTCTTAATGTACAATTGAAAGATTATTTTAAAATAAGCTGAAAATATGGCTTGAAAAATATTTATTCTATATTTACATAAAATTCCACCAATTTGTAAATGGATAGTCAACAAACTGGCATTTCTACATTCTTTCCATGTGCTTAGAATTATATTTTGTTTTGAAAAATATGAAAAACAATTCTAAAATAAATTTTGTATTATATTATTGTTAGGAGTATGTCTGCATTATGTGAATGGAAGTCTTTATCCTTGGATATGCCATGAAAAGATTGATGGGGGGAACCACTCTCAAATAGAGACAGCCAAAAGGAAAGTGGCAAGTACAAAGCAGTTTATTAAACTGAAAGGACACTCTCAAAGTGGGAGAGCAGACAGTGTTTTGGAATTGGATATTAGTGGGTTTCTGGGCTGGGAGGACCTGTGACATATAGTGAAGTGGTCTCTAATGGAGGGTGCTTCCAATCATTTGGGAAACTCCTATCATAGGTTGGGAGGGGCAATTTTGGATCCTAGAATGTTTGTACCTCTTGGCAGCCTTTCTGCATCGGTGAAGGTAGAGGCATAAAATGCCATGAAAATGTATTATTATGAGTCTAGGTGTTACTACCTAGACTCCATGAGGTAAAGAAATAAGCTCTCATAATAAATGAAAATAAAGAATAATTGAAAAGACAAATAGAGACCTATATAAAAATAATCAACAACCCCAAAAAAATAAAGTTAAATTTAAATTGAACAGAAGGATACCTGAAAATGGAATATAAAATATGGGGAAAAAAATCATTGGATAAGCTTAAGAGTGAATGGAGATGACTGAGAAAGTAAGTAAACCTCTAGACTGATCAACAACAACAAAAAAATACAATCTGAAGAAAAAGACCAAAAAAAAAGGATTAAATAAAAATAACAGAATCTCAGAGTTGTGTAGGATAGTTTCAATATATTAAACACATTTGAAACTGGAGTCCCAGAGGGGAGGAGAAAGAGAGAATGGGACCAAAAAATTAGTTTAAGTGATATTGGCCTGAAATGTTCTAAATTCAGTGAAATACTTAAATTTATAGATTGAAGAAGCTTAGGAAACTCCAAACAGATAAAATCAAAGGGAAGAATGAGTTGCCATATTATAGTCAACTGCTAAAAAGCAAAGATAAAGAAGCAATCTTGAAAGCAGCTAGAGAAGAATAAACAACATGGTTTCTCTGGATGCTTTCCATTTCTTCAAGCTCTCAATACAGTGGGTTCTCCATATTTAATGCTCAAAATAACAGAACTTAATAATAATTATAATAATTTCACACATGCTATTTAACTATCACATATTCCCATTTTTACTAAAGAAAAGATGCATAGGATACATATTAAATGGGGAACATTAGTATAGGGGTGCCAGGGTGGCTCAGTTGGTTAAGCCACTGCCTTTGGCTCAGGTCATGATCCTGGAGTCCCTGGATGGAGTCCTGCATCAGGCCCCCAGCTCTGCATGGAGTCTGCTTCTCCCTCTCACTTTCTCCTCTCTCATGCTCGTGTGCTCTCTCTCTCTCTCTATCTCTGTCTCTGTCTCTCTCTCAAATAAATAAAATTTTAAAAAAGAACATTATTATAAGTTCTTTCTATAGATTCAGGGATAAATTCAGGATTTTCCTCTTCTTTGAATCTCAAAATGAAGAAGAGAAGATGAAGGAGAAAGAAGGAGAAGAAGAGGAAGGAGGAGGAGGAGAAGTGGTAAAGAGAGATGGGGCTTTTTTTTGCATCCATCAAAATTCAAGGTATAGATTCTTAAGTTGTAAGTGGTGAGATGTGAGCAAGCAGTTATTGAAATACATGTTAGAGTAGAAATAGGTCTTTGGAATTTGGGAAGACTGAGAGGTGAGGGTCCAGCTCTAAGTGACTCAAAAGAAGAGTAATCAGCTTTTGTAATACTGTCCTTTTCTAAATGCTCAACATTACTTGGCATCAGGGAAATACAAATCAAAACCACAATGAGATACCACCTCATACCAGTCAGAATAGCTAAAATTAACAAGTCAGGAAATGACAGATATTGGTGAGGATATGGAAAAAGGGAATCCTCCTACATTATTAGTGGGAATGAAAGCTGGTGAAACCACTCTGGAAAACAGTATAGTGGTTCCTCAAAAAGTTAAAAATAGAGCTACCCTGTAACCTAGCAATTGCACTACTGGGTATTTATCCCAAAGATACAAATATAGTGATACAAAGGGGCACCTGCACCCCAATGTTTGTAGTAACAATGTCCACAATAGCCAAACTATGGAAAGAGCTCAGACGTTCATTGACAGATGAATGGATAAAGAAGATGTGATTATATATATAATCACACTTTATTGTATATATATTATATATTATATATATTATATATATAAAACACACACGCATATACATATATCTCACATATATTATGCAGCTATCAAAAATGAAATCTTGACATTTGCAATGACATGGATGGATCTAGAGGGTATTCTGCTAAGTGAAATAAGTCAATCGGGGGAAGACAATTATCATATAATCTCAGTGATATGTGGAATTTGAGAAACAAGACAGAGGATCATCAGGGAAGAGAAAAAAATGAAACAAGAAGAAACTACAGAGGGAGACAAACCAAAAAAGGCTCTTAATCTCAGGAAACAAAGTGAGGGTTGATGAAATGGAGAGGGGTAGGAGGGATGGAGTGGCAGGATGATGGACATTGGGGAGGGTATGTGTTATGGTGAACACTGTGAATTGTGCAAGACTGATGAATCACAGACCTGTACCCCTGAAACAAATAATACATTATATGTTAATATGAAAAAAAGAAATAACCACACACACACACACACACACACACACACACACAATTGTCCTTTTCTGTGAAATACAAGAGGGGTGATTAGAGGTCATGAAAGAAGGGAATATAAATGGTCATGTTGGGAGAGAGACTTCCATCATCATTAGAATTACCAATATTGTTATAATTACCCTCAGCATATTTTCCTTCTTATCATTATTCTTCCTTAGTGAGAATCAGTTGGATGGTATAAAGGTAAAAAGATGGGCTAAACCTTGAACCTGGAAAATTGCAGGTAATAGTAGAGCAGCAATGATTTTGTTTATTATTTTAATCCATTGCTGCTCTACTATTACCTGCAATTTCACAAAGAATATAACTTTGTTCTCATAGTTCTCTAACTTTTTGTTCTAAGTCATGGTTGAAATTTCTTTTTATACTTTTTTTTAGGTATTTTTTTCAGGCATTATTATGTTTCAGAACATTTAATTTTAGTAATTATGAAATAATTGTAATGTAATACTTGTAATTCAAGCTAATAAAAGTTCAGATTCAGATTAGGAAAATTTTAAACTTTTGGCTTTTTGTTTAAAACCTTAAATTGGGGCACCTGAGTGGCTCAGTTGTTAAGTATCTGCCCTCAGCTTGAGTCCTGATCCCAGGTTTCTGGGATCGAGCCCGGCATTGGGCTCCCGCTTGGTGGGAAGCCTGCTTCTCCCTTTCCCACTCCCTCTGCTTTGTTCCCTCTCTCCCTGTGTCTCCCTCTGTCAAATAAATAAATAAAATCTTTAAAAAAAAAAAACCTTAAAAACTTAAATTGACAGGTCTTTCACTTTAACTTACTGAAATAAAGAATTTATTATAATTAGAAACTTGCTGGTATTTCAGTCCTGTTATTGGTTTAGTCTTTGGTTTGAACTGTTTAATAGATTTTCAGTTATTTCAACTCAACATAAAATTTCAGCTTTGTTTTCCTTCTAAACTTATGTAAATCATAATAAATTCTCCTGGACTCTTGTGACATATTATCAATATTCCTTTCACTATTTAACTTTATAAACAGAATAGCCAGTCCGCTGGTCAGTTATATTGATCAACTTTACTGCATTTTAGAATATTTATTCAATTCTTGCATAACCTATTAGCCACTCACACGAGGCTTATATTTTGTGTTATTAAATGATTCAAGCCAAAGACTAAACTAATAACAGGACTGAAATACGAACAAGTTTCCGATTTTAATAAATTTTTTATTTCAGTAAGTTGAAATGAAACAAAAAGCCACAACTGTATTACTAATGTTGTCATACAGGGTTGAGTCCTTTTTTTTTTTTTATGCATATGTAACTTCCAATTAAGTCAAGCAGTTTTCATGATTTCAAAAGTTAGAATATTTCCAGATTAAAAATTTTCTCATTGAATATGCCCTAATAAAATATGAATTCCAAATGTGGTAATCTTAAAACTGATTTTTATAGTTATGAGGAACACACATTTTAAATATTATATATATATTTAGTATATATATTTTAATGTAAATGTTTCAAAAAGCAAACCATGTTTTATTTTAATCCATTTCTTTTATTTTAATCATCTGGGTTGGCATGACCCCAATTCACAGAGCTTCATTCATTGGAACACGGTTCTATTGCCATATCAGAAGGATTCACAATGCCACATGCTGACATAAGCTCAAAACAAAACCATGAACTAAGATATACCATTCTTGGAAATTCATATTACAATAGTCTTTAATTTTACTTTATTCTTCAGATAACACCTTACTAATGGGAGGGCATCCTATTTTGAGAAATCGTGCTTCTGAAAGCTCAAAATACAAGCCCAAGAATTTCTCAGGTAACAATTTCAAAATTTTGAGATAAAACATCTGAATTCATTGCTGAACTTCATCTTTAGTCCAACTACAACAAGAATACACATAAAGCTAAAATCTAGCATAGGGGACAGGGAGACTCCAAATTATTATCACGTTATTTTCTTTTCCTCTCAGGCATCTTATCCTGAAGTTGTAGATGATCACTGTAGATGATCCTTTCCAATTCTGTATGTTAAAGGTTAGAGAAAAAAGAGCATTCAGTAACTTATGGGTTTGCCTCTTGTTAGTTCAGAAGGCCACTGCTGCAACTCAGAGAGGTCCTTAGAGAATGAGGATTTTCTCTGACAGCATAATTTCCCCAGTATCAAATTCATTTTGAGGAAAAATTGTCACTTTCCAGTTGATCAGGGGTCACAGGTGGAAACAGAGACCGTAGAGCATCATAATCATTCCCTACAGGTGAAGACTCAGTTGGAGTGTGAATGGCAATGGTAACAAGACAAAGAGCTTCACCACTAAAATTCCATCAGAGAAGTTATTACAGTGTTTGTCTTTATGGAGTCTGTCGAAGAGAAATAACTTTAGCTGCTGCCGACTGCTAGCCGTAACCCCTGCCAAGTTCTATATAGAGGCTAGTAGAACAGCTTGTTGAAATTTCAATAGAGGCTGACTCAGGGAGAAAAAAAAAATAATAGTGCCATACACTCTTCATCTGAGCTGCATCATGACTATCAGAGAATTAAATATATGGTCTGTGTTTATTTCCAAGTGTAAATCCAATTTGAGAAATCCCCAATTGTATGGCTCTCCCAGGCATTTGGCTTGGTACAACTTCACAATCACATAAAACTTGCCTAGTAAGTAAATATTTAAATCTAAAAGAAAACTATTTTCATTGTGGTAGCAGTGGTGAGCTTCCCCTCCCCCCCATTTCATCAGCCTAGTTATTCCTTCAGAGAAAAGAACAAGTAGTCACGTCATCATTTTTGTGTGTGTGAATTTCAGAAAAAAAAATCCTTACCAATTAGAAATGGATAAAAGAACATTGCAAGTTCCAAAAATTGGAACATAGAAGAATAAATATTTCAGAATGCATAAAATGCATCAATAAGACCGTACCTGGATAGTATATAAGGAAGAAAGTAGTCAACAGTCATGGAAGCCTTATGTCATTTCACACATGAGGTACTGACTGGTTAAAACAGGCATTTATACAAATTTCCATTTGTGAGATACTGTTCTTCAAACATTTTCAGGACCCTAAAGGAAAGACAGTCCAAATTTTGTTACAATTATCAGAGAATGTAAGGCCATCTATCTCATTGAATTAAAAGGCTTTCACTGAAACTAAATATATTTTTGCTGTTGATCTTATCTTCAAGTTAAAATCTTTACAAAAGAACACCATTGAATCTGATCCTGTGCCAGAGAAAAGCAATATGATTCTATTACATTTTACCAAGAAAGAGGAAAAATAGCTTTATTTTTTAAGCATTTATTATATCAGTCAATATCCTCAAAGAGGGCAATATTTATACATTTAAAGAGTATTTAAATACATTAAAATAATTTTAAAATAACATTTTTGCTTATATGTCATGATCTTCTGAAGAAAATCTTGAGATAAAGAAAATAACTTACTTATAAAAAACTCACTATCCTTTACTTCGGATATGGATTAAAACAGCAATTCTAGATTTCATTAACAACATATGATGAAAGCATACAAGGAAATCTGATTATCCAATCTAAAATTATTTATTTAAATTTGAAACAATAGGCAAAGATAGCCACCTGCTTCCAGGAGATGATGGCTTAGATCTTCCTCTGTTAAGACAATTAAAATATTTTCTTCCTTTCTATAAATTGTCTTTTCATTTTCTTGATTCTTTCTTTTGCTGTGCACAAGTTGTTAAGGCTGATGTAGTCCCACTTGTTTACTTTTGCTTTGTTGCCGAAACTTTTGGTGCCATATCCAAAAAATTAATTGCCAAGACCACTATCAAAGAGCTTTTCCCCTACGTTTTCTTCTAAGATTTTTTTTTTTTAGTTTCAGCTTTTGAGTTTAAGTACTTAATCTATTTTCAATTAATTATTGTGAAGGATGTAAAATAGGGTTCAAAACCATTCTTTTTCAGATGAATATCCAGTTTTCCCAAAACCATTTATTGAAAAAATATCTTTTTCCCCTTGTATATTCTTGGATTCCTTGTCAAAGATTAATTGACTCTACAGGAGTGGGTTTATTCCTGGATCTCCATTTTGTTCCATTATTCTAGGTGTTTGATTTTCTGCCAGTAACAAACTCTTTTCACTACTGAACCTTTGTAGTATAGTATGAAATCAAGTGTGATGCCTCTAACTTTGTTTTCCTTTGTTTTGGTTGCTTTGTCTGGGATTTTTGTGGTTACATATTAATTTTAGGGTTTCTTTTTCTATTTTTCTGGGAAATACCATTGGAATTTTTATAGGGATTACATTGAATCTATAGATCACTCTGGGTAGTATGGACATTTTAACAGTATTAATTCTTCCAGTTCATGAGCACAGGATATCTTTTTATTTGTGTGTGATATCTGATAAGGGGTTAACACCTAAAATGTATAAGGATCTTATACAACTAGTAACAGAAAACAATCTGATTAAAAAATGAGCAAAGGACCTAATAGACATTTTTCCAAATATGACATACCAGTGGCTAATAATATATGAAATGTTGAACACATCACTAATTATCAGAAATTTGAAAACCAAAACCACAGTGAAATATCACCTCATACCTGTTAAGATGGCCATTATCAAAAAGATAAGAGATCGGGTACCTGTGTGGCTCAGTGGGTTAAAAACACTGCCTTCAGCTCAGGTCATGATGTCAGGGTCCTGAGATTGAGCCCCGCATCAGGCTCTCTGCTCAGCAGGGAGCCTTCTTCCTCCTCTCTCTCTGCCTGTTTCTCTGTCTACTTGTGATCTCTGTCTCTGACAAATAAATAAACAAAATCTTTTAAAAAAATAAGATAAGAGATAAGTATTGGTGAGGATGTGAAGAAAAGGGAGCACTTGTGTGCTGTTGTTGGGAATGTAAGTTAGTATAGTCATTATGAAAAACAATACGGAGGTTCCTCAAAAAATTTAAAATGGAATTACTATATGATCCCGCAATTCCACTTCTGGGTATATAATTGAAAGAAATGAAATCACTATCTGAAAGAGATGCCTTCACCTCCATCTTTATTGACTATTTACAATAGTCAAGACATGGAAACAATGTAAAGTCTCTGTCAACAGATGAATGGATAAAAAAAAAGTCAGACATATATACAATTGAATATTATTAAACAACAAAAAAAAGACTGATATTCTGCCATTCACAAGAACATAGATGAAACTTGAAGGCATTCTTCTCAGTGAAATAAGTCAGAGAAAGATAAATATTGTATGACTTCAGTTACATGTGGAGTTTAAAACAAGTCTATCTCATAGAAACAGAGAAGACTGGTGATTGTCCTGGGCTGGGAGGTGGAGGAAAGGTAGAGATGTTTGTCAAAGGGTACAAACTTTCAATTATAAGATGAATAAATTCTGAGGATCTAATATACAGTATGATGACTATATTTAACAGTACAATATTGTGTTTTATGCTTGAAATTTGCAGAGAGAGTAGATTTTTTTTTTCTCTTAAGAGAGGGAAGAGTAGAGGGAGAGAAAGAATCTTAAGCAGATTCTATGTCCTGTGTGGAGCCCCACTTGGAGCTTGATCTCACAACCTTGAGATCAAGACCTGGGCCAAAATCAAAAGTTGGATGCTTAATCAACTGAACCACACAGGCACCCCAAGAGAGTATATCTTAAATGTTGTCATCATACACACAGAACTGATGACTATATGAGGTGGTGGATGTGTTAATTAACTTGATTTGTGGTAATCATTGCACAAAATACACATATATCAAATTAATATCTTGTACACCTTAAATGTACACAGTGTAATTTGTCATATCTCAAAAAGCTGGGAAAAAAATACCACTTCCTGTGTCTTTCGACATTAGAAGAAGAAAATATAAAAGTAAAAAACCTCATTAACTAGCATTTCAGTTATATTTTATTTTTATGTGTATAATCCATTGGGCTTTGACCTAAAAAAATTTCAGGATGTATCTTTACATCCCATCAGACTGAGATGGAAAAGAGATCATAAAAGGCTATGGAAAATAGAAATTGTTTGGTTCTCAGTGAAGTTGAAGCGTAATGCTTGGTAACAATAACCTCTAGGTACTCAAAATGAGAATGAAAAATACAAAGCAAATTCAGTGAACTGCATCAATCTGCCCTCAATTACAATAAAACTTAACTTGAATGTTTCTAATAAATAGGCTGACACCTGCTTTTTCCATTGGTAGAATTAAATTCAGACATCATAACTTCATAAAGGGCAAGCCAAAAACTTGAAAATGTTATAAAAAGTTATAAAAAGACCCTAATTGTATTCAAGTTGGAGATGTTTCCCCAAATGGCTGAAAGTAGTTTATAATTCAATTCCCTCTAAAGCTCCAAGTTTCAGTCATTTGTCAGTTCATCCCTAAATTGGTAACTTCTAGTAATTATTTTGTTTGAAGGTTAGTTTTGTTCCTTGTTGGGTTGGTTACAGACTTTTTCCCCACCAAAATACCTTTCATCATAACTAAGGCTGAACTATTCTAGCTCCAAAATTATCAATTGTTTCACTTTCCAACAGCACAAAACTATTTTAAGTTCTCATCAATACCAACAATAATTTTGGTAAGAAACACAAGCATATCTTGAAAACTAAAAAGTATATGTACTCCTATCCCCTTCTGTGGTAGTCTTTACTAGATAAAATTAATACTTTAAAAACTGTAATACATATCTTAATGCAGAACACTTTTGTTCATTCCAGCTGTAAATCAGTACACAATTTAGTGTTATCCAGGAGGAGGGAGAGGCAGAAAATAATTTTTCTGGATTGCTAAACTTGTCAATTGTTTTAGATTCATGACAAGTGAACTCAAAACACTAATGGCAGAAGCTTCCTCTCAAAATATTAGCTGTGTCTTATTTGATTTGTTATGAATTCATGCCTTTAGCATAAATAATCTCATGGTTATTTAATCCCTGCATGTTCATTTCTATTGTTTCACAATGACCGGCCTTCATGGACCACCGAGCAGTGAACATTTCTATTACATATCCTTACTCCCAAATTTTTCATGCTTTCACAACAACAAGAAGAAAGGTAACACAAATATGCCTTTACATGCCTTTATGTGTCCTATATACTGATGACAGAAAAATATATATATATGGCCAGTTCTAGTATAATGATTCTTTTGAGAATGTAGATTTGTTCCAAGGAAGCTGATATATTAGAGAACGATTTGAGAATAATGCAATGTGTTTGTTAATGCATGATTTCATCTGCAGAACATTAAATAAATGCAACAAACTGCACCTGATTGAATGGAGAGGAATAAGAATGTGCAAAATACACATACAAGCACATACCATAAACGTCTACCAGGTACCTCATTTCAGTGTGTGTTTTGACTCGGATCCATCCACGTGTGCTGTTACAACTTATAACTTTGTCTGAATGACAGATAACCCCACTTCCACCTCTTCACCCTCACTCACAAGATACAAGTTTTCAGAGCCTATTTTTTTAAAAGTTTTTTTTTTATTTATTTGACACACAGAGAAAGAGCATAAGCAGGGGGAGTGGAAGAGAGATAAACAAGCTTTCTGCTAAGCAGGGAGCCCAATGTGGGGCTCGATTCCAGGACCCTGAGATCATAAGCTGAGCCAAAGGCAGACGCTTAACCAACTGAGCCACCCAGGTGCCCACAGAGCCCATTTCTTAAGCAAACTTCAGTTTGCATGCAAGGAATGATACCACATACATCGGTGTATCCTATTTATGTATTTCTTAACAAATTAACATGTCTAAAACCGTGCTACACCTTTTTATTAGCTTCCTGTCTTGTTTGTTTGTTTGTTTCCCTGAAGAAATTTTGACTGTTGTGCCCCAGAACCATTTCCCCCATAAATCCTGTTGCTTCATTGTGCAATTTTGGATAGCTTTGGTAATTTTGCAGAGTGGGATGATTTATAATGAGATGTATAATTTTAGACCTCAAAATTTGAAATTCTAGATGAAATGGAGGCATTAAAAAATTGAATGTACTGAAGGTGACTCAACAGGAGAAAAAATATAAAGGTTACCAAAAATTGAACACTAAAATAACAGCAAAATTCAATGGTTTTATATGTAACCTCAAAAGCACTGATAATTACTAAATTATGAAAATTATTCTAGAAAATAAAAATGCAAGAATAACTTTCTACCAAAATAATAAGTAACTGTGCAGTTATTATCAAAATTATACTAATTATATCTGAAAATCATTCCTAAATTGACTATGCAGAGAAATAACCATAAATAACATTAAAAGTACAAATGATGGACTCAGAGTTTTCTCACTACTTTTAAGAGACAAAAGCATCTCCACATCAATAACTAGAAGGTAAATAATCCAGTGGAAAAACTTGCACAGGCATTAGTAAAGTTTATAAGATAAAAAAAAACTCCTTCAAATTATAATCAACTTCTCTACTGGAAGGAAATAAATTTAAAAAAATGTCATTTTTTTCCTATAATGGATGTAAAACATGAGATTTGTAATTTCTACTTTTGGTGAAAATATGAAAGAGTTGTCACTAATCAGTGTTTACTGTTGGTTGGGGCATAAATCTGTACATTTAGATTGACTTTACCTAATAATATTAAAAGTATGAACTATCTATAATTCTGCTCTCCTACTTTCAGGAAACTAGCATAAAAAATTATCATTTAGGGGATAAATATGTATGCAAAACTATAACATTTCATGTTTCTTTTCCATAAATAGGTGGCAAAATAAACAAAATATCTCTAACTAGAGTATAGGTTAAATAAAATATTTTATATCCATGTGATGTCTTACTCAGTAGCAGTGAAAAGAATAATATAGTACTATAATAATATAGTATAAAATGTACTATGTACATTTCATATTTCATAAAATACATAGAGTATAATATGATATTAAACAGTGTGTGTATAGGGGTGTGTGTGTGTGTGTGTGTGTGTGCACATAAACAGAAACAACTCTCTGGAAAGATATTCACTCAACTGTTAACAGGGTTACCTTTTGGATGGAATTGAAGAAATATGTAAAAGTGAAAAAAGGAATTAGAATTCTTACAATACATTCTTTTAAACAAAAAAGCATTGTAACTTTTAAAAAAACTCTATCATTCTCTATTTCCCAAATTATTTAAAAATTGAAATATAAAAAAGCCCATTAAGGAGAATTGCAATCGGGTCTTTACAAAAGAAAGAATTGTCTCTCTCAATGTTACTTTGCATACAATAACTAGATGTGTTTTTCAGTTCTCTCTGGCTCAGAAATGTAGCTTTGTATGATCTGTAGCTTTATATGATCACACACAAAAGACAATCTTTCACATTTTATATATAGAAGGGAAAAAAATTATTCAAGTATCAGTAGGATGAGACAACCAAATCTCTGTCTCCAGCCCACCTGATACAGTAAATGATGGGCACCGAATCAGAATCTAAAGTCAGGTATTCAGGGTCACCAAAATACAATGTATCTCATTCTTCAATATCTACATTGACACATAAGCTGCTGGTGATAGGTAGTGACTGGTTGAGATAAACCTTGATTAGGTAAAGACAGAACAAGAGATAATATTGACCAATATGCAAGATCGGTGAAGAGAAATTTAAGAGAGATCATGTATACACTCGGTTTCTACCTTTTTTACTCTCTTCTCACTGAGACTTGCACTTTGAAGTCCATGAAATTAGCTTTTCTATACATTGATTCTTCATTTATCTGAAAGAACTTGAGTGAGTTTCAGTTTATACCAACCAAAATGTGTTTAATTAGAACATTCTCTATGATTTTTCTCTAATTCTACAATTTGAATGATTTCACTTACCAAACCACAAATTCATTTCTACTAAATCCAAATATACAAAGTACACAAATTCTGAGCACAATGAAATAATTATTTCATTTTTTTCATAATATCAGTGGAGTCTATTATTTTATGTTTAAGAAGTCCTTCCAGTGAAAAAGTGTCAAGAAGTTGGGAAGAAACATACTGAATGTATTATTTAAATGTGTAACCAAAATACTATTTAGAAATGGGTTTACTGCATTTTCTAGACTTTGTACATAACCTATAATTCTGCTCAATTAATTAATTTACTGATGTTCTTTGTTTGACAGGCTATAAATACTTTTTTGAAAAACAAAGCAATAAATGAAGACATTTTACTGAATTTAACATCTAGATTGCAAAGATAATTTAAGAACATAATCTGCCTTTTAGTTACTATAATTACTGATCTTATTTATGAATAACATGGCCATTTATGTTTGCATTTAAATTTCCTCTGAATTTCTTGTAAGCAAAGAATTTCAATACCAGGTGTGTGCTAATTGCCTATTGTTGTATGAAAAAGCAAGGACAATAAACAACACAAATAAAATACTTCCATATCCACAATTGATAGTAATTCAAACCAAGGAGACTCCAGAAGAATTATGAAGACATCAATACTCTTGGATGTGATAATCCTTTAATGCGTCTCTTTCTGTCTCCATCTTTTAAGTCTGCAAAGAAAGAGTCTAAAAGAATATGGTTGAAAGCACATTTGAATGAATACATTAGTGGATTTCTTTTCTTTCTTTAAGGGTGTTTGTATTTAAATCGTTTTCATCTATATTTGAATAATAAAAGATGCTGCATTGCTAAGAAGAGTGGCATGAACAGTGAATAGTTAAGTGCAAGTTTAAGTGAGGGAAAAGAACTTCACTGTTATGGACTGAGTGAAGTGGGTATATCAGTCTTCCACCTACATCCAAATCAATCTTTCTTACTCTTTTTATGGACCCATCTTGTGATTTCTAAGTAATTCGCTACTAATTATCTATCTGTGACTCTCTTCTGAGGACTGCCCTTGAGCTATTTAACTGCTGTGTTGGCAAGTACAGGGAGCAGGAGGTACCTGTGTTGGGACTTTGCCAAGTCATAATTTTGCTCAGCTATTTCCCCTGTTCTGCTCTGTTTCCTTGACTTCTTTATCAGTCTTGACTCGATCGCTTCCTTCAGAGCTAGCTCCAGTACAAATTCTTAAGACCTGCTTGTGGAGCACCCAACCTAAGACAACACCTTTTTATCTCTCATGCCAGAACACACACAGCACACCTGCACACACATACACATGGACAGCAATACAGTGATAATTATGGTGCAGCAATAAGTAGACTGATGACTAAGCCCTATTATGAATGACCTTGCTTTATTCATTTTAGCAATATTTTTTCTCTTGAAGCAATATTTCCAGATCACTTTTACCACTATTATTTCATATGATTTAAACAAAAAAAATGAATAAAAATATCTTACATTACAAATTAGGAATCAGAGTTAATATAGTTCACTGTAGGCCGATTTCCCTTGACCGTATGATTTTAGAGTGTAAGAACAGATGTTATTAATCAAAAATTGAGAAAGTGTAACCATGACTGTTATGTGGAAAAAAAAGAACAGAAGTATTTTATCTTACTGACAATTTATCCAGTGTACTTATCTATTAAATGATGAACACCATGGGTGGAATAATTAGAATAGGGAGTCTAAATTTATGTCTTTCCTGTTTGGTTTGGTTATTTTTTTTATTTTTTATCTTTTTTAAAGATTTTATTTATTTTTTTGACAGACAGAGATCACAAGTAGGCAGAGAGGTAGGCAGAGAGAGAGGAGGAAGCAGGCTCCCTGCTGAGCAGAGAGCCCGATGCGGGGCTCAATCCCAGGACCCTGAGATCATGACCTGAGCCGAAGGCAGAGGCGTAACCCACTGAGCCACCTAGGCTCTCCTGGTTTGGTTACTTTTAAGAAATATTTTCAATCATGTAATAAACAAAATCTTTTTCTTTAAGCTATCAGAGCTTCACCTAGTAGAGCCTTGGTTCCCAAAGTACTGGATTTGGAACACTGGTAATTATTAAAACTTGCTCCTCAATGAAATCATTTGAATACAAGGAGGAGTTTATATAAACGGATTTGATAGGGTTAGAATGGGACCCAAGAATCTGAGTGTTATGTATTGCTAGGATTCATTAGTAACCAGAATACTGTATCAACCTCTCTTGACCAGAGTCTTAATCCTTTCTTTCTTTCCCTGTCTGAATAAAGATCAACCCTTTACTTCTAAATCATCATTTTTATTCTTTTTTAAACCTCATGGACCTTTATAACCTAGACCAGTGTAATCCAATAGAAATATAATATAAGCTACATTTTTAATTATAAATACTATGCTGAACACATTTTTCAAAAACAAAATTAAACATGTAAAATTAATTCTCATACTACATTTTACATGGTCCAGTATATGCAAAATATTGATTCAACATAAAATAAATACAAGAAATTACTAACAAGATAGTTAACATTGGCATTTTGGTACTAAGTCTTCAAAATGTGGTATGTCCTTTATACATACAACCCATCTCAATATGTATTAGTCACTTTTAATATGCTTGAGAACTATCTTATGGACAGCTGTGGAGCCTTTTTTTTAATGACTTATTTTATTTGAGAGAGAGAGCATGGTAGCAGGAGGGGCAGAGAGAGAGAGAGAATCTCAAGTAAACTCCGTGCTCAGTTGGAGCCAAGGGGGGACTCAATCTCACAACCATCAGAATACCTCCTGAGGCAAAACCAAGACCTGGTTACTTAGCTCACGGCACCCCTATGGAGTCTTTTTTGCACTTGTTCTGTTTGTTCTTCACTAATCATTTTTATGTCATATATGAAATGTATACAGTGTTAAAAAAAAATGAAGATGAGAGGATCCAATTAATTACAAATATTGGTAACTCAGACTCAGGGTATATTCTTCAAAAGCATGTGCCTCTCAAAGTGTGTGTCTGTGTGTGGGAGTGTGTGTGCAAACACTTGTATCCTCACGGTTTCTATGGGTCAGGACTCTGGTGTGGCATAGCTGGTTGCCTCTGGATCAGTGTCTCTCATGGGGCTGCACTCAAGTTGTCACCCAAGGCTGCGTGCAGCCTCATCAAAAGATTTAACTTGGGGAAGGTGATGGGATTTATTGCCAACCTTACTAACATGATTACTGTCAGGCCTCAGACATTCACCACGTTGGCCTCTCTATGGGAATGAACGTACTACACACACGGGCAATTCAAGATAAGACAAGAGAGTGCCCAAGACAAAAGCCACAGTCTTTGATAACCTAATCTTGAGAGTGAAACCCATCATTTCTGTCTTTATCTTTTGGATAGAAATAAGTAAAAAAAACTCAGTCCACTTTCTAGAAGATGAAGTGAGATAACTGCAGGAACACCAAGATTCAAGGATCACTGGGATCATGTTAAAAGCCACCTAACCTGGGTGTCTGCATAGCTCAGTGGGTTAAAACTCTGCCTTGGGCTCAGGTCATGATCTCAGGGTCCTGGGATCGAGTCCTGCATCGGGGGCTCTCTGCTCAGTGGGGAGTTTGTTTCCCCCTCTCTCTCTGCCTGCCTCTCTGCCAACTTGTGATCTCTCTCTGTCAAATAAATAAATAAAATCTTAAAAAAAAAAAAAGAGAGAGAGAGAGAAGCCACCTAACCACTGTCCTCTTCCTAGTCCCCGGTGACCCACATTCCTTCCACATGCAAACTATACACCCCTCTGCTTCAGGTCCCTCAAAATCTCTTCTCATTACAGCATTAGTTCAAAGTTCAGAATCTTGCCTTCTGGTTCAGATCCAAGTGTGAATATGCCTCCTGTGCTGTCACTCTAGCACATCGAGCACAGTCCCTCTTGATTTGTACCTATCACCTTAAAGGATCAGGCCAGCTTTCTGCATGTAGAATCATGGGAGTTCAAAGACTTCTCCTCATTCTACAGTTATTTCTCAGCACAATCTGGGATTGTTTCTGCCATATAAAGCACTTGGAAGAACTTTGTGACTTTTCTGAAAATCTTCTTGGGATCCCCTCCATTACAACAAAGCCACACGCACAAATCTCCTCCAGATAAAACTTTCTCAAAGAGGTGCTTTGAGGAGAATTGTGAGGCACACCCTTGATGGCCTTAAAGGCAGACTGTTTTATATGGCGGAATACCGTTCTGAGATGCCACCTGACGGCATTCTGAAAAATTTTAAAATGATTTTATAGTCACACTCAGTTTCCCTTTAGGCCACATTCTTCTGGTAGTATTCTGGATTTGATTTTTGCTCTTAAGCCAGTCATTAATTTTAGCATTTGTTTTTTTATTCTGGAGGGTTTGGAATTTTCAGAATCCTTAAGTCCTGGCTCCTTTTTATTTAAGTGTCCTTCCCTCAATCTGTCTCATTCCTCACACCCGTATCTCCACCCATAGATTTTTTTTTTTTTTTTATGTATATGTGGAGGCCAAGAAAAACAAGGCTGTACCCACCTCAAGTCTAGCCTTGACATAAGTACAGCCATCTTGGCCCCGGCAGCCATCTTAGGTCTCTGTGACCGGTAAATGACCCCTGGCTCCAGGAAGACTGACCAAAGGTTTTGAAAACAATACGCCATACCAAAAACCAATTAGGAATAGGATAGCTTAAAAAGGTAATAAGTCATGTCAGAAATAGGATAGCTTAACACTGTAATAAGTCACAAGAACATAGGGATGTGATCATGGCCCAATCACCCACCGTGGAGTCCACCCCTACTCTGTCTTTAAAAACTCTGACTGTAATCTGTTTTGGGGTCCAAGTCCTTACTCCACTGTGCCTGCTATACTTGGGCCCAAGCTTAAGCTTGTCAAATAAACCCTCGTGTGATTGCTTCGGTGCTTGGCTCCTTAGTGGTCTCTCAGATGCAAAAACTCGGGCATAACAGTATATAGTGTCCATTTCTCTCCATTTTCTTGGGTGCTATGTGGCTAAGTAGCAACATTTAACTCATTGTCAATCCTGTAATAAATAGCTAGATAAACCTAGCAGTTCACAAAGTATAGCGGGTAGCATTACCTTCAGGCTTTGATTAGAAATGCTTTTCCTGGACCAAGTGATCTTCCACTTCATTCCCTCCCCCGCACCCCAGAGTAAATCAACCTTCTTCAATTTATAAGATATGGTGGGATTCAAAGGTAAATATCATAAAACAGATTGTCAGGACTGCTGTTTATTTAGGCAAGATGACTTATTTCAACTTCTAACAGCCAGCTGGGCTCATGAAGCAAGAAATCAAATAAAGATTTGTGGAATTGTCGGATTATTAATATTGAGTCATTGAGTCATCTTACCTGAAGACCAGTCTGGAAGATAGTGTTAGGGTAATGGTTCTGAGTTCAGGCAGATTGCCAGAAAGCTCTCCCGGATACAACCCATATATCATTTAAACAATTTACATGGATGGTGCCCATAAACAGGGTTTTCACAAGTTACGTTTTACAGGGAAATTAAATGATGCACCTTCCACCAAACAGACCAAACCCTACAGTGTAAATTAAGCAACTATTCTCAGCAAGTGCAAGCTTATTTCTGCTAAGTATGTATTCAATCTGTACATACAGGAATTAACGTACAACATGTACTGGTCAGTCTATGGTCAATGGAAATCAGCAAAGTATGAGAAACTGGTTACCAAGAATAAATTGCTAATATTATCTAGGCTTCCAGCATTTTAATAAGCCTATCTAGGATCTGTGTGTTCTGTAATATCATGATATGCAAATGAAAAGAGAACTAAGAATGGGGGAAAGGGGCACCTGGGTGGTTCAGTGGGTTAAAGCCTCTGCCTTTGGCTCAGGTCATGATCCCAGGGTCCTGGGATCGAGCCCCACTTCAGGCTCTCTGCTCAGTAGGAAGCCAGCTTCCTCCTCTCTCTGCCTGCCTCTCTGCCTACTTGTGATCTCTGTCAAATAAATAAATAAAATCTTAAAAAAAATTTCAAAAAAAAAAAAGAATGGGGGGAAAAATCTTAAATTGCCATAAATCAGCCCTACTGAATGTTTTTTAAATGAATATTCATTTATTTCCACATAGATTATATCCTTATGTATGAGTGTAGCTAACACATTCCAGTTGCCTAGGAAAGAAAAACAGGTAAATTTAAAATAAACACAGAAAATATATGTTATTTTCAGGGCATATAATTAATATTGCATGCTTAACATAAAGAAACGAATAATGTTATTAAGTCAGTTTTTTGTTTCTAAAATTCAGATTCTCTAAGTTCCAAATTTTGGAAACTCTAAATATATTAAGTTCTACATTTTTAAAAAGATTTTTGTTTATTTGTTTAAGAGAGAGAGCGAGCATAAGCAGGGAGAGGGGTAGGGAGAGAAGGAGAAGCAGACGCCTGACTGATCAGGGTGCTGGATGTGGGGCTCAATCCATCCCAGAATCCTGGGATCATGAGCAGAACTGAAGGCAGACACTTAACTGACTGAGCCACCCAGGCACCTGAGTTGAATTGTACATTATTTTAAATTTTATCTCAAATTGGATAGCACTAACCATTTCTCTCCATTTTCTTGGGTGCTATGTGGCTAAGTAGCAACATTTAATTCAGGAGTTCTGATCTTGGATTGTTTACATCTGTTGCATGTCTAACATTTTATTGCATGTTGCAGAAAATAGTGTCTTTTTTTAAAGATTTTATTTATTTTATAGAGATCTCAGGTAGGGGGAGAGGCAGGCAGAGAGAGAGAGAGAGGAGGAAGCAGGCTCACCGCTGAGCAGAGAGCCCAATGTGGGGCTGGATCCCAGGACCCTGGGATCATGACCTGAGTCAAAGGCAGAGGCCTTAACCCACTGACCCACCCAGGTGCCCCACAGAAAAAAGTATCTTTATACAGGAGGCAAATTCATTCAGGGCAATACAAGTGGAAATATAATTACAGTTCATAATTTCAGTCCCTATGTGGAAAGAGAATAGTTCTTGTACAAGGTCCTCTAGTGGTGATATCCTCAATGCACAAGAAATGTGGCATGTACTTCAAGGATACTCCATCTGGAAGAAATGCTTTTTAATGTTTGCAGTCATAGTCTTAGTCAATTAAATCTTAGTCAAGACCACAATTCACAAATGTATTTATCGGCCTGTTAAGCAAAGTGAAGCAAGGAGGAGCTGATTTTATTGGGGATAAGGGAACATTTTTGGAACAAGACCAAGCTCACCTCAGACCTGACAGAACAGGAACATACAGCTTTTGAAGAAGTGCAAAGTATTGAGTTTGCTCTTCCAGTGACACGTCCCCTTGATCACGTTCCTCATCTAGGACTGAGTGACTAACATATTAATTCAGAGGAAAGAACCCTTCCCACACGGAGCAGGAGTGGCAGAAAACGATGTGTATTGCGTTTGCAGTACTTCAAAAGCTAGGAGGAGGTGAGGTTATTTGGATGTGCACTGGAAAAAGAATATATTATTTTTCATTGGGTCCCTGAAAAAGAAACTTGAGAAGCACCAGTACCAGCCCCTCTGAGCGAAGCAAACCTTGAGATCTTACTGGGGTCGAAAAACACACAGATAAAAGTCGAGTGGCGTTGCATTCACATCAGTATTGCTTAGGGGTTGCTTTTGCTTTTTTGTTTGTTTGTTTCTCTTTTTTAATCCTGGAGTTCTGTTTGGAGAAAACATTGGCTACCATCACACTTCTGCTCATACCAAGCACATATCCCATTCAGGAAAGGATTACTAGGAGATAAAGATGAATGGAAAGAAAAATCAAGACATTTCAAATATTGAAAATATGAAATAGACTGTAAAATGTCTAAATATTTCTGCCAAATATTGAGAACTGACAAGACTGAACATTTAAAAATAAGCAAAAAACAAACAAAAAAAATTTAAAAAAATGTAAAAAAGGGACGCCTGGGTGGCTCAGTTGGTTAAGCAGCTGCCTTCGGCTCAGGTCATGATCCCAGAGTCCTGGGATCAAGTCCCACATCGGGCTCCTTGCTCAGCAGGGAGCCTGCTTCTCCCTCTGCCTCTGCCTGCCACTCTGTCTGCCTGTGTTCGCTCGCTCTCTGTCCCTCTCCCTGACAAATAAATAAATTAAAATATTTTTTTTAAAAAATAAGCAAAAAACAAAAGAGACTTAATATTACATTCGAAGAGAAAAAGAAAAGGTTTCCATAGATAATAGCTCCTCCTCCCAATATGTTGCATTTTAGTACCATAATTAACATTTTAAAAGATCGTTTTAAATTTTTTTTTTCCTTGTTACTATAGCACAATAGTGGTTCATTGCATAGAATTACAAAATAGCCTCCTGATGCAAGAGTTCTCTAAGTTTTAATTTCACAGGTGGTAGAGTCTGGACAGCTGCCATGGATCAGGGAACAGCCCGTCAAAGCCAAAACTATTAAGTCTAATCAAGTTCAGGTTATATGAACTCATAGTACATCTCCCAACACTGCTCTATTACAATTTATTACAGTTTCAATGGGTAGTAGAAACTTACACCCTTGAGAGAACTGAGAAACTCAAAGATCTCTATCCTCAGTTTAGAAGGATTATAGAACTGTCACCATCTTAGAGAAAGGGCAAGGGAGCACAGTCTCCGTTTTGTGCTTCTGATGAGTAAAACCTTCTGAGAGAAATCAAAACCTTAAGGCAAAGCTTCATTTAACTATTAACTATGTCAACTGTTCAGAGAGGATGGGAATCCACAAGCCATAAATAAACATAAAAATCTAGTTGAGATTGATTAAACACCTGGAAAGCCCAGCAGGAAAAAAATACTCTGAATCTTCAAAACCATGCCACATTAAATATTCTCCCTGAAAACAGTCTTCATTGAAGATTGGCTAACAAGACTGTAAGTAAAATGTAAGTTAGTTAAAACAAACAAACAAACAAATAAACAAACAAACCAATCCCACTGATCCTCAGTGAAAGTTAACAAGAAAACAGTGGAGTACCACATTAAGACCTTTAATAAAACTTCATTTCTGGCAATTTGGACTTTTTTTTAAAATATTTTATTTATTTTTTTCACAGACAGAGATCACAAGTTTACACCACACCCAGTGCTCCATGCAATGCGTGCCCTCCATAATACCCACCACCAGGCTCCCCCAACCTCCCACCCCCCGCCCCTTCAAAACCCTCAGGTTATTTTTCAGAGTCCATAGTCTCTCATGGTTCATCTCCCCCCCAATTTCCCTCAACAC